>KV426042.1:7132-41546 GCA_001632375.1 Exidia glandulosa HHB12029 | reverse complement strand
AGATATGAAAAAGCGATCCGAAAATACCGATAACGAGCGTGAGCACGAGATCCAATCCAAACGGGTATAACGTCCGCGGGCCTAACGGCTTGCACGGCATAAGGAAATTCTACACTCCCCCTCAAGCCGTGCGGAGGCCGAGGGCGGACGCGAAATGCTTGACTTTAGGCGAAGGGAGCGCCTTGGTGAGCGCGTCGGCCACCATGTCCTCGGTCGGGCAGTATACGAGCCGCATGCGACCCTCCTCGACGACCCAGCGAATAAAATGAAAACGTACGTCGATGTGCTTCGTGCGTGCGTGATACTGGTGGTCTTGTGTCAACGCGATCGCCGACTGGTTGTCCGAGAACAAGGTAGTGGGGCCGGTGACGGGCGCGACGGACGAGAAGATCTGCGCCAACAGCGACCGAATCCAGAGCCCTTCTTTCGCCGCCTCTGTCGCCGCCACATACTCGCTTTCTGTCGTCGAAAGCGAGACAATGCTCTGCTGCTTGGACGACCACGAAACGGCGCCGCCGTCGACCATAAACGCGTAACCGGTGACAGCGCGCCGGTCCTCGGCCATGCTACCATCCGCGTCAGCGAAGCCCTCAAGCGTGGACGGCGCGGCTCCGTAAGTCAGCCATAGGTCCCGCGTGCCCTTCAAATACCTGAACACGCGAACCACAGCCTCCCAGTGCGCGACGCCAGGCTCCTTTCCGAAACGCGACAGGACGTTCACCGCAAACGCGATATCCGGGCGCGTCGCGATCATGGCGTACATCAGCGACCCCACGGCCTCGAGATACGGCTTGTCACGCATAGCGGCGTGCTCGGCGACGGTGCGTGGAGCCTGCGCAGATGAGAGGCGCACGTTTGGGTCCATCGGGATGCTGACTGCCTTCAAGTCTTCCAGGTTGTAACGCGCGAGAATCGAGTCGATATACGACCGCTGCGACAGCCCAAGCGTCCTGGCCTCGCGATCCCGGCGTACCTCGATGCCCAGAAGCCAGTGGAGCTCGCCCAGGTCTGTGATTTCGACGTGCTCGCGCATACCGGCCTTGAACTCCTCGATCAGCGCGACCGTCGATGCCGCGATAGTGCAATCATCAACGTGCACTACGACGATCACGACCTGCGTTCCATCGGCCATGGACACGACCTTCCAGAAGACGGCCTGGTCGACCTCGGAGCGGCTGAAGCCCAACTTGTCGCACAGGATTTCGACGAGGCGTTGGTACCAGCGGCGACCCGACTGCTTGAGGCCGTACAGCGTCTTGACGAGGCGACACACCTTGCCGCGCGTGCCCGGTACCTCAAACCCCGGCGGCTGACGCATGTACACGACTTCCTCATCGGTGAGCTCACCATTGAGGTATGCGCCCTTGACGTCGATCTGATGCAGCTCTAGGTCGAGACGCGCAGCCATCGCGAGTACAAGCCGAATGGATGCGAGCTTGGCGACTGGCGCATACGTGTCGAAGTAATCGACACCCTGTACCTGCGAGAAACCTTGGGCCACGAGGCGAGCCTTGCGACGGACGACGATCCCCGCGGCATCCTTCTTGGCGCGGTACACCCACTTCGAGCCGACGATGTTCGCACCAGCCGGCGGATCGACGAGCTCCCACGTGCCCATGGCGTCGAGCATGTCCAGCTCCTCGCGCATGGCGGCTTCCCACAGTGCAGCGTCAGGGCGACGACGTGCCTCTGTGAAGGTGCGTGGCTCGAGCGGTTCTGCCGCACTCATTTCCGCCGCAAACGCGATCTCATCCTCGTTGACGATCAGGACGAACTCTGGCTCACCGACGATCTCGTAGAAAGCTACGTTCTCCACGGACTCTGCTGCGTCGTTGCCGCTGGTGCTCGAGTGACCATCGACCTGGCTGGACGACCCTGGAGCACCACTGCTGGCGTTACCGTGCTTGGCTACACGACGGCGACGAGTTCCAGCAACATTGTCCATGTCGACTGGTGGAGGTGCGAGACTGGTGTCCTTCGAAGCTTGCGATCGGGTTACGTTCTGGCGCGGTACCGCGACTGCGGGTGGAGCTGCTACGACTGGTGCGTTCAGTGCTGCAACGGGCGGGTTTGGCGCTGCTGACACAGGTGGCGACGGTGGTGGTGACGTTTTAGGTGCTGTGGTTGGCTCGGGTTCTGACGCTTCGGCTGGAGGTGCGGGCGACTGCGAGATAGGCTGCTCGACGAATTGCTCTAGGCTCTGCTCCCCCTCAAGTCGTCGGGCTGCTTCGATGGCTTGCTCTTCCGCACGATAGACGTTTCGCTCGGTGGTGACGGACTTGCGATCAGGCCAGTAAATACGCATTCCGCCCATCGTATCCTCCGCGAAGCCAACAAACCGTCCCTGGACGACACGACCGGCACCCAGCTTCGAGCCCTTCTGCGTCGCGACCCAGACAGGTGCACCCCAGGCGAGGATGTCGCTCAGGTCGGGTGCGACACCATGCATTGCCTGATAAGGCGAGATGCCGTTCAGCGCGCGAGTCGGCGTACGATTGATCAACCACGTCGAGTGCGCAAGAGCCTCTCCCCACAGCGCGCGAGGAAGCTTGGTGTCGTACAGCATCGCCCGAACCTTCTCGAGAAGCGTGCGATTGCGTCGTTCGGCGACACCGTTATGCCGCGGCGTGTCGTGCGTCGTGAGTTTACGCTCCGTACCAGCTTCGCGAAGGTGCGTCGAGAACTGATCGCTCATGTACTCGCCGCCGCGGTCTGACCTCAAGACTTTGATAGATGCGCCGCGCTGAGTCTTCGACCAAGCCTCGAAAGCCTTGTACTGGTCGAAGGTCTCGTCCTTCTTGCGCATGAGGTACGTCTTCAGCCATCGTGTCGCATCGTCCGTGAACGTCGCAAAGTACTTCCGACCGCCGAGCGAAGCCGTTGGTGCAGGGCCCCAGATGTCAGAATGCACCTCGCCGCCAAACTCCTTCGCACGGTCCGACTGCCGCACGCGCGAAATCGGCTTCCGGGTTGCCTTAGCGTACGTGCACGCATCGCAGAAGAACGGCTGGCCGTCGTCGCTCATCTCGAGACGCAGACCAGTTGCAAACCCGTTCGTCAGCATACGCTTCGTGACGTCGACTGAACAATGGCCCATCAGACGGTGCATCTCGCGCGCCGTCACCGCCTGCACTGCCGCATCCGCGCTGTCTACGTCATGCACGACACGATAGACACCCTTCGCCGACCGCAGAACCTCACCCACCGTGCGCCCGTCCGGTGAGCGAATCACGCACTTCCCGCTGCCGAAAGTGACGCTGAGGCCTTCCTCGTCCAGTTTGCCGACTGAGACGAGTGTGTACCCGACTTCTGGCGGGTACAAGACCTCCATCAGGCGAAGACTGCCCGATTCCGCGCTGTTCGGCACCTCTACGACTATCTCGCCGGCCTCGGTGGCGAGAAACTTGCCACGGTTGGCCGCAATGAAGGTACGAGGCTCCACCGTATGCATGTTGATGAAGTCCTCACGATACGGCGAGATGTGACTCGTCGTACCTGAGTCGTAGAGCTCGGTACGTGCGCCGCCGCGACTGTCCTCTTGGTCGCGGACTTCGTTGATGACTTCCGCAGAGTCTTCCGCGGAATCGCTGGAAACCGACGAGACGACAACTCCTGAGCTGACGCTAGACGACGCGTCCGACAAGAAGCTCCAGTCGCTCTCAGGGCCGTCCTCGAGATCCGCAGCACAGAGTGCGTCAGCGCTGATCTCGTCGCCCCATTCCTCGCCGATCCCACCCTCTTCGTCCAGATCCGATGAGTCATCCTCGCTGACGGACTGCGCAGATACGCTCGAGTCCGACACATCAAGGAGATCAGGAAGCTCGCCATCGTCAGACAGCTCCTCGGCGGCGAAGGCCTCGTCGCTGCTGCTCTCCGCAACCGCCGCGTTTGCCGCCCCGCCCGAACTAGACTTGTTCGGACAGTTTGCCTTGAGGTGGCCGGTCTTGCCACACTTCCAACACGTGCGCTCGGTGCTCGATGACGTGCTGCTCGCCGACGACGACTTGGGTTTCTTGCCGCCGTTGCCCTTGCCCTTGCCGGAGTTCTGGACTGCCGCGAGAGCCTCCTCGGGACCACCAGCTGAGCGCGATGACTTGCGCTCCGACTGCTTCCGCTCGTACTCGTCGACGATCATGATGATCAACACGTCTGGGTCGACCTCTTGAGGCTGATACGGCGGTGGAGTCTGCTGAGCTGCGACCGCCGCTGCACGCACGCGCTGATACTCGAGCTGCTGGTTGAGCTTCGATGATGCGAGAGTCGACGATGCGAAGGACGAGAGGAACTTCGGAATACCGCCCAGAACGGTCGAGCGGAAATCCTCGTCGCTGATGGAGACACCGACTTCGAGCAGCTCCGCACGGCGCGTGACGAGTCCCTCGAGGAAGGTGCGCACGTTCTCCTTATCACCGCACTTCGAGTTGAGGAACGAAGTACGCAGGTTGGCCGACGTAACCGCGCTGCGATAGGTGAAGTCGGAGACGAGGGATGCCCACTGCGCCGCGACCGTGCCAAGTCGTTCGAGCTTGATGAGAACGGAGTCCGGCAGACGCGATGCTAGCATCTGGGACGCGACTGCCTCGTCCTCATCCCACTTCGCCATTGCCGCTACCTCGCCGACGGTCGGCGCGTTGGTATCCGCGGCGACAGGTCGGGCCTTGGAGCCGTCGAAGTGGCCCCACTTCGACTTCGCCTTGACGGCCTTCACGAAACGGAGGTGAAACACCAGCCAGTTCGAGCCGTTGGCCTCGAGCTTCTTGACATCGGAGCCGAGGCCATCGACAGTCACGGTAGAGTTAGACATGTCGAATAGACGAGTTGACGAATGCGAGTGCGAGCAGTGTGCGAGGGGGCTGGGCTCAATAACCTGTAGAAAGTCGAGAACCTAATAGAGTCGAGGACTGCGTAAGACTCGGGCGGTTCTCAGGTAAAAAGACGGTCATCATTGTCTAACCTAATAGAGTCGAGGACTGCGTAAGACTGTAGACAATGAGTACAAGTACGGAACGAGAGAACAAGAGAGATACTGACCTCGGGCGGTTCTCAGGTAAAAAGACGGTGAGAACCGCCGAGGCGTCAGGTCCGGTATATATATCCAATACGGCGCAGCCATCAGATGAGTCACGAGAGATATGAAAAAGCGATCCGAAAATACCGATAACGAGCGTGAGCACGAGATCCAATCCAAACGGGTATAACGTCCGCGGGCCTAACGGCTTGCACAGCATAAGGAAATTCTACATGTACTGCGTCCTCGTCTTTCCGGTCCCGTTCCGTCTTCCGTCTTCAGGCCGGGACTTCAAAACACTAGTAGTACGCAGTGGCGATTGCATAAGCTGAATGTTCTGCGAGCTTCAGTTGCTGTTCAGTTAAGTGAGCTCGCCAAGAAAGACTGCCAAGAATTGCGCATGCTATGACTGTATCCAACAGACCTATGAAGATTGAACATCGCCCAAGACGTGTTCGTCAGCTCCAACTCGATGATAGACGCCAGGAAGATGGCCAGGAGCAAGTCGTGTATACCCCGCTGCGGCTTGTAAGTTACCGCATCTTGCCTCTTGCGACTCGGGCTCGGTTCAATGTGCCTGCGGCGTGATTCGAAGTGCATCCGCCTCGAGAGTTCATGTGCTCTCTGAATTGACACCGTGCCGTCTGCGTGTTCTTGGCCGTACGCATTCGCCTCTCTCTCTCTATTCACTGGGTGCAATGCGAATATCTGCAGCCGCGCGTACCTGGACGGGCGGTGCGTAGAATTGCGAGGCGCGGTCGTACAGAGGCGGAGTAGGTAACGTCGTGTTTAGATGGCGGGTTACCGAGTGCGCCCGGTTGGCATTACATGACGTCACGCCATTTAAGTACGCCGGCGAGCGACCTGTTCTCCGCCCAATTACACGCGTTCTGCCGACCCTGGGTATATCCTGCCGTGACTAGCAGGTCTGTGCACATTCCGCTCGAGTAGCCCCGGTTGCAGGCTTTGCCAACAGTTGGCATAGGGTCGCGGATTTGCGCTAGAGGCTCTCGTTCTGCTAGAGTCTCAGGGTCATGCCGCTGACATCTAGGGTCAGCTGCGCGCTCCTGCTCTTTGGAATACGGACAGGCGCGTGTCTGGGTGGGCACAATGTTCCGGTGCGTCCCGCGCGCGTTTTCCTGACAGCTCTTATCAACCCCCACTCAGTAGAGCCTGAGGCTATTACGGCCTCTTGACCTGACTCAACTACACTGCACCTCCGAGTTAGCAATGGGCAAGTCTGCGGACTCCTCTGCGAGTGGCCAAAGCTCACTTCAGTCCTCATTTCAGCTCGCAAAGAATTCGAGTTCTTCCCTATGCGGAATCGTGCGCTACCGCCAGCAAGTCTGGACTCAGATCTGACCAACGATTTACAGTTGAGAAAACACCCCCTAAGCTGCCTGTCGAAGAGCAGGACACCGAGTTCAAGCGCAAATACCCACCAGACGCCGAATTGGGACACGAACTCGACGACCACGCACGTGTGTGGAAGGTTTATCGTGACGAGGCGATACAGCACGACGACGGAGTGCTCAAAGGCTGGAACAACACAATCGACATTCTCCTCACATTCGTACGTATTTTGTGGCCCATATACGGCTGGCGAAATCGAGCTCATGTCGCACAGGCCGGTCTGTTCTCGGCGGCAGTCACCGCATTCGTCATCGAAAGCTACCAATTTCTGCAGCCGGGCGGCCTTCCCGATGTTGCTTCTATCGCGTCCGCCCTTCTTGTCAACGATATAGCAGCACTTCGCACCCTTGCCGCTTCGCCTCGCACGGCTTCGCCGTCTTCTACGTCACTCTGGATTAATGGCCTCTGGTTCACAAGTCTCTTCTTGTCGCTCGCTGCTGCGTTCCTATGCATTCTCGTCAAGCAGTGGCTTGACGAGTATACGTTTCGGACTCGCGCATCGTCGCAGAATCTCAAGCACTGGGCGCGGCGCCGGATGTTCTATTTCAGCGGGCTTGAGGCCTGGGGCGTGGAAGAGATAATCTCAGCACTCCCCTTGATGTTACATGCTGCTCTCTTCCTGTTCTTCGCCGGGGCAGTGATGCTCTTATCGTCGCTGAATCGCACCATTGCTCTGTGGCTGGGTCTCCTCGGAGGTTCATTGTTTTGCGCCTACGTCGCTGCGCTAATCATACCGCTTTGGAACGCCGCCTGTCCGTTTGCGACACCGCTCGTGAAGCAAGTCCGCAGATGGTGGACACTGGTTCGAATCTGGGTCTGTCATCACGGGTTGCCTGTGTCCGAGATGGCAGCAGCTGCCACTGCACGCGTGCAATCTTTCTGTTTCTGTCGCCGAGATATAGAGGCTGCTTGCCCGCATCCTCGCAGTATCCGGCTTTGGAACACTGCAACGACGTTGTCTCAGTCTTCCGAGAAGTCGTACTTTGACCAACTACTGCACATCGAGTCGCTGCGAACCGGAAACCAGTCCAAAGGACCCGATGTGGAAGCCAACTTGGTCGATCGCCTCGATCATGACGCACTCTGCTGGCTCATACTCTTCGTGTCCGACAGCGATGCAAACGCAGTGGGATTTCAAGCTCTTGGCGCAGCAGAGCCGGCTTCTGCACTCGCCAAGCTCTTATCCTGCCGAGGGATATCTCGTAGTGCTCCAGGTCGCCGTTGGCTTTTGTCCGGTCTCGCCCGCACTGATTCCATTGGTCCGGCGCGCGTTCTCAGAAGTCGACTCCTGCTCGACGACGTAGAGAGACCCAATGACGATGCGTACATTGGCAGCTGTATTGATGGCACCTATGAGTACCATCATCTAGTCGAATATGGCATAGATTTTCCGGACCTATACTTCCTTTGGTGCGGCCACTGGGTTCGTCTATCCTCGCGCGCAGAGGATTTTTCTTGGTACAACGATATACGGGACAACACTGCGGACTGGCAACGTTCGCCATATATACACTCGACAGCTCTCCTCTTTGCTATGTTTGATGGATTGCACCCTGCACATGTCATGCTCTTCCTTCTTTGCTGTGACCTCAGACGCATAACTCCTGCGCAGTGGACGCGTCTCCTACGAAATCTCAGGAATGAGACAGGTCCTTGTCCGGGTCATGCCCATACAACCTACCCGTGTGGCTTCGAATGCTTTCTTGAAGTCGTGTGCAAGTTCTTGCTCCTCGATGGGCACGGAGGTCACGACATTATTATTTTGACCAAGTTGTTCCAACCCGCATGTGCGGCTGGGGAAGTACGGCCAGGTTACGTCCTATCGGGGTTCGTGTCCTACATTACCTCAGCCAAGTTCCGTCAGCATAAGCACTCTACCGACGCACTCAGCTGGGCTCTCATGTTTCTCGTCGATCCATACACCTGCGGCAGGATTGATTCTGTGAGCTTTGCATGGTTCACGGCTTGGAACTACGTTGCACACTCTCTTCACATGCGCTCTCATTACCTATACGGTCTCTCCAATCTCATAGTCCCATCACTATGGCGTCATGCGGGTAGACATTCCTATCCCACCTCCTTTGGCGATACCAATCCCTGCCATTTCGCCGTCGTAGGTTCGCTGGATCGCGTTGTACGAGCGATACTATGCATCCCAGAAGAGGAGACCGAGTTGAAACGTAGCATATGGGAGCTTCTCCAGACTGAGAATGTGCACCCTCCACAACGCACTCCTCTTATCGGTCAAACCGCATCGCTTGCGCTCTCGTTATGCTCCATGCGTCGCTCCGGAGCCACAATTGGCGAATACCTCGAAGCGTTCTTCACCCCGATGGATCTTAATCTGTGCATACAAGGTCTTTATGGCCTCGATTATAGCAGCGGAGACACAGAAGTCGAACTATCTACGGGGTCTCAGTCCGCATGCGGGCACTTGATAGAACTTCGCTCGTCCTGGTGGATCGACAGCATGAATCGGATCCTGCAGGAGGACGGAAACGCCCGGAAGTATGTATCGGGAGTAGGAGGAATCGCAATGTCGAAGCTCCAGAGTTACGCGGTGCACTTGACCGAGGCCGCGCTGCGACATGGTCCATGCCTTGACTGTCCTGGCACTCCTCCCGCCATCCTCGACGTTGTGCTGCATTACGATCGCCCCGGAGATTTCGCTTCCGCCTTTCTCTACAGTCTGGAAGACAACCCGTTCGCCGTGTATCCACTCACAGTTGATGATGGTGAACAGGATCCATCAGGAAACCGCGGAATCTCCGGGCAGCGCACCAGTGCTTACATAGCGCGCAGAGCGCAGGATCTTGGTCCTTATTTTATTGCGGGCTATTGCCGCTCCGTACCGCTCCTGACCGCTCATCACCTCCCACCCAGAGGACTTGAGCTCTTTAGAACTGTATCCTGTAGGTATCCACCGTACTCATGCTCCCTTCATCAACAGTCCTTTGCTTTTCCGCACGGCCCGCAACTTAGGTATGGACTGTCTGGACCGCAGTCGGGCGACAATGGTACGCTTGCTACTTATGCGATGGACATAGGTTGCAGATGCAGAAAGGGATGGCAATGATGCATTACAACGAGAGTGTACTAGATAGCGAGCGATGCGGTGAGCGAGTGTGAGGATTAGGGATTGGTGTAACGAGGAAGACAATGAACTCGAAGCAGCGCTGCATACAGATGTTGCCATGTGGCAAACTAGGGATGGGGATACGAGGGGGTGGGAATGAAGGGTCAGGATCTGTATCTACTCGTCCAGGATGTCGTCGAAGTCGTCCATCTCGGCGGCACTGATGAACGAGGTCTCCGTGGTATTGCTCGACAAGAACTGGCTCGTCGTCGACCTAGGAGTAATGAGAATGAATAGACATATAGATGGTGATGCGGCACATACCAGCAGTCTCTCCAAAGCTTTCGGGTCCATGCATCGACTTCGCGAGGCTTGTGCGTGAGCATGCGTGACAGTTCGCGGAGGTGACCAGTGTAGATAGCAGACCACTCGTCGCTGCTAAACTCGGTGGCTGACTTGACTCGCACACCCGTAGCCCAGTCGCGCAGTGCACATTGAATCTAACAGAGCCGTCAGTTACCGAGCCCTAGTCGTAAGAGAAAGCTCACCGCAGTTGCAGTTATAGCTATAGCGGGAAGCGGGACAGGATTAAAGAGGTTGGTAGTAATATCTGCGACGGCCATCTGCTCGTGGCCGTTAAACCACTCTTGCTGTATTAGAGTCGCGATGACGGGGTGACGATACGGTCCGGAGCGCTACTGAAATCGTCAGTGCGGTACCGCATGAGAATGAGAATGAAATGGACCCCTAGAAAAGTGTGCACAGCGTGCGCGCGCTGTGTGCGCGCACATTTCCAAAGTGTGTGCGCAGTGCGCGCGCACAATTCCAAGTGTGTGCGCAATGTGCGCGCGGAGCGTGTGCGCATGTCGTAAAGTTGTGTGTGCATGGTGTAGAAGGTGTCTGCAGGTTGAGGAATCTGTGTGTGATATTTAAATACATTATTGGAGCGTACATGATGGTGGATTTGCTTCCACTGCAAAATGTCAAATAGATGATCATACTACTGTTCACCACCCCAAATACCTGGGATACAGTATGTTGTCAAATCACTAAAGTTCACATATATGTCAAGATCAGATTTAAGGTTTGCAATACTGGAAATATATTAGTAGTCTTTGCAACCTCAGAGCACAGTTCCTGCCTTACTCCCATTGCTAAATTTGAAAAGTACGGAGTTCGAAAATTTTGAAAATTTCTGAAAGGTCGACACGAGCATATGGCACCTGCACTGTTCAAGATTTAATGGGTGGAATGATTATTATTAAACATGTGCAATGATGCTTATGTCAACACAGTAAGTTGGCTGCAAGTGTGTTCTCCATATCTGCCTTATTCCAAGACCCAACCGTAATTCACAGTGATCACAAGCTTTATTTTAAGTCCATTCAGATCTCTGCACTAAACATGGCTTCAGGCCACTCAACAGAATAGAGTTACTATACCATGGAACTTATCTTATGCAACATGCACACTTTTCTCAGCTGTCCCCCAGTGTGCGCACACATTTCCAAGATGCGCGCGCACATGGTCAGGTGTGTGCGCAGCGCGCGCGCGCATTCCAGGAGTGTGCGCACACATTTTCAAAGTGTGTGCGCAGTGCGCGCGCACATCTCCAAGTGTGTGCGCCGCGTGCGCAGATGGTATATGTCATATCTCAGAATTCCTCGACCCTATAGACCTGGTAGGGGACAATTTTCCAGCGAACAGGACATGTAAGCTAGACGTACCAACCTCCATCATGTTACATGCTCTAGTCGTTGAGAAAAGTGCCAATTACCTCTTGCGCACACAGCGCACACGCTGCGCACACTTTTCTAGGGCCCCGAATGAAATTGAATGCACTCACAGACTTCACGATTGTTGTATGGTCATCAACATCTTCAGTCTCGAGAACGCGGTAAAGGAAGTTGCCCTGTGTGGTGAGTAGTTCGACGTACTTCTTCACCTGGTCCGGGCCGCCGATACCAGGACCAAGGCCGTACGTAGCACCGACAATCTCGCGTGCGGCGGCAACAAGCTCGCCGCGGACCTGTGTATCGGTCCGCTTGACCTGGAGGTGTTAGCTCTGCGAATCGATGAAGCCGTGTAACGCGGACATACCATTTTGACCGAGTTGTCCTGGTAAGTGACATCGCCCTGGAAGCGAGCAACGCGTCGGGGAGCGTCGAGCTCCGTGGCGGCCTGGATGACGAGGTGAGCCGCGATGTTCGTGCGCGTGTCGTCGTCCGGGAATGCTTCTTCCGCGACGATCTTGGCCCGGTAGAGCTGCTGAGCCCGCTTGACGATGTTGCGAGTAACCGGTGACTGAAGCGATAGGAGCGGCTTGCTCGAGTCCTTCGGGTTCACATGGTTACTGTACGGGGTATAGTCGACTGGACCCACGGCTCGGCGCGCGGGAGTGGGTGGTGGCGGCGCTGTCTTCCCCGGCTTGTTGACGCGGGAAGGAGCCGAGGAGACAAGCTTCAGATCCGTCAGAGGGCAGTACTCAAGAAAGCAGTCAACTTCAGGCGCACCTGACCGTGTCCGCGGTGCGGTCTCTGGACTTGCGCTTCGGCATCCGCATCTTCCCCATCAGACGGGTTGGATGTCCCATCCGAGCGGTCGCCAGGGTTCGCACTGCCGGCCTCGGAAAAGCCGTCGTCGTCAGGAATGTCGCCGTCGAGTTCGTCCTCGTCGTCGTCGCTCCATTCGGCGAGGGGCGGGACAGCGTAGTCTTCATCTTCATCATTGTCTTCGTCGTATGCGTCGTCATCGTCCAGGTTGGTGATGAAGTCGACGATGCCTTGGTCTAGGCCATCCGCCTCGCCTTGGACTAAGTGAGCATGAACTCGCAACAACGGGGAGAAAAGGAGAAAAAGCGCCAACACACCTGAACTGACGGACGCAGCCTCCATGCCGTCCTCTGGGTAGTCCTCGTCGTCGGTACCCCCGGTTGGAACTGCGTCACAAGTCAGCATTGAGTAGATCGCACAAAAAAGAAAACGACAAACGAGAAAGCTGACGACTTGCCCTCGCAGGAGCCTTGATGACCTTAGCGCGGGTTGGGGCAGGACGCATCTTGGCAGGTGAAGAGTCGCGACGCGCGCGCTTCTTGAGGGGGCTAGGGTCGCGCGAACGCTGCCCGCCACGACGACGAGCAGGAGAGGCACCGGCAATGCTGACAGAGTCGGACGCGCTCGGCGCCTTGCGCTTGCCAGAACGGTTCATAGAGAAGCAGTGGTGTAAACGAGTGGCGAAGGGATGGGGACTTGAAGTCGTGCATGTTGGCTTTTAAGCTGGCGAGAGGCAAGTGGGTTCGGCCGACAGCGAAGTTCAACTCCGCGATTCTGTGGAACAAAATCGCTTGGCATGACGCATCTCATGGAGGTTTCCGGCCGCAGGGAAGATACACGAGGATTTGATTTTAGGAAGTAAATTGAGAAGAAAAGGTTTGAGCACGGATCACCTTGAATGTGGGAACATGCGCTGGGAATTGTTTCAGGTGGCTGAATACAGGAATGCCTGCCTCCGGATTATTGGACCTTATCACACGACCCAGACTGTATGCAAGAGTACATCCGAACGTGTGGGTGCGTGTAGCGGCGCTCTAGCGCGCTCTGACTTCGTCGCTTTTGCCATGTCCCCCACTAAGGAGAATCGCTGCGGTGCTTGCGCGACACTGTTCCCTACGCGTCGTGGCCTCTCTCAACATACATCTCGTGTTGAATCATGCAAACGCACACTGCGGGAGCGCTTTCGGGCGAAAATTCTACAGCTCCAGGCCAACGGCGGACGCATGCGGCAGCGCGGGAGTGACGATGAGGACGATCCCGTTCAAGATGGCGACCTCCTCGATGTTGTCTATGGTTCCAACCAGTCACCATCCGCATTCGACGTTGACATGGCCGGGGCCAGTCCGGCTGCGAACTCTGTGCCGTCACGGTTGCAGACGCCAGCCCCGCTCTCCCCGCCACCTCCGCCGCCTCCACCTCCACCTCCGGCAGCACCGCAGAATCCTCGCCGTACTACTGTCGAGGAGGTTCCAGACGAGGACGACATTCAACAGTCTACGCGTTTCCCTGGAGCAGGTGTCGAACGCGGGTCCGAAGATGCACGCATCAAGTCCGACTTTGCGCATCTGCCGCCGGGCTCGTGGGCCCCGTTCCCGTCTAAAGCGGCCTGGGAGTTTGCTAAGTGGTCGAAGACCGAAGCTGTCTCCAGCGGCGCCGTCAATCGCCTCCTCGAAGTCGGGCATCTTCACGACCAGTTGCGCACAAAGTCCATGCGTGACATCAACAAACGCGTCGATTCCCTGCCATCCCCCGCGCAATTCAAGCACATCGACGTTAGGACCTCTCTATCGGACGATACATTTGACTGCTACTATCGCGACGCGCTGGAGGTGGTCGCTGACCTTCTCTCGGACCCGACCTTTGCCGACCATCTGTCCTTCGTACCCTGCAAGAACTATGCCGATTCGGAGCGCACAAATCGTCTATATACTGAGATAAATACGGGAGACTGGGCCTACGAGACTCAGGTGCGCTATATCGTTGTCTGACCTGCCTGCGAGAGTGGAGTTGACGCATTTCTACATAGATGTTGTTGCCTGATGGCGCAACTCTCATTTCTGTCATCTTGAGCTCGGATAAAACTGAGCTCACGTCCTTCACGGGCAAGAGGTCGTGCTATCCCGTTTATCTGACTATTGGCAACATTTCAAAGCACGTTCGTCGTCAACCTTCGCTCCGAGCTCAGCGTCTCCTCGCATACCTGCCGACCGGTAACGTGGACGAGACCGTCATGTCCGAGGCTAAGGCACGCCGTCTTCGCCGCGACCTCTTCCACCACTGCATGCGCGAGGTCTGCTGCTCACTATTTGAGCCCGCCGAGAAAGGTGTCTTGCTTGCTGACTCCCATGGAGTTGTTCGCGGGTGCCATCCTATCCTCGCGGCATACGTTGCCGACTACCCCGAGCAGTGCTTGGTCACGTGTGTTCGCTACGGCGAAGCATGCCCTCGCTGTGACGTCCTCAAGGCTCATTTCGATCAAGACCTCTGCGGCGAGCTCCGGAGCCAGGACGACACTCTCGCCACGATCACATACGCAGCGCGCCTGCCCGCGAGGGAGAAGGCCGCCGTCCTCGACGCCGCTGGCCTGAACGGTGTCCCTAACCCGTTCTGGGCAGACTGGCCACATGCCAACATTCACGCTGCGATCACGTCCGACGTCCTGCACCAGCTGATCCAGGGCGTCGGCAAACATGCGGTGCAATGGCTTATCGGTCTTGCGAACGCTCGCGAGCTTGACGCTCGAATCCAACGTCTTCCCTTTGCGCACGGCCTTCGACACTTCAAGAAGGGTATTAGCAAGCTCGCCAATATCCAGGGCTCCGAGCATAAGGCGATTTATGCGCAGCTCTTAGGCTGTGTTCACGGCCTGGTTCCAGACGACGCCGTGCGCGCAGTGAACGCTCTCCTCGATTTTATCTACATGGCACAGCATGAATGCCACTCGGATACGACCCTCCAGCAGCTTACCGAGACACTGACCGAGTTCCATCGTCTCAAAGGCGTGTTCCAGCAGCCGGGTATCCGTGATGGTGCGCATCGCTGCCATGCCACCGTGTCGACACACCGACCATCCAACAGACTTTAGACTCCCAAAGCTTCACATGATGCAACATTACGTTGAATCAATTCGTCTCTTTGGTACGACGGATAACTACAATACCGAGGCAACGGAGCGGCTGCACATCGACCTGGCCAAGCACGCGTTCCGCGCTAGCAACAAGCGCAACTTCGCTGCACAGATGTGCCGTTGGCTCGAGCGTCGCGAGGCCGTGTTCTGGTTCGCCACGTACCTCGCGTGGAAGCGCGGCAAAGTGTTCAGCTCGCGACTGCGCAAGCCGAAGAAACCGCCCAAGCCGCGCAACCCCGTTACTCTCGCCAAACGCCCAGATCACGCGCGCGTTGCATTGGGCGACCTTCCCGCGCGGTACGGCATACCGAGCCTCGTTCAACCGCTCACGGAATTTCTGGCCAAGTGGCACAAGGTACGCCGTTATCGCGGCTACGACGTTCAGCTCCCCGCAACCGTCGCACGCGCCGTCGCGCGACTCCCATCCATCCGCACTTGGAATCGCATCAAGTTTTATACGCCAAACATTCAGACGAAGGACGCGCCGGACATGCTCAATATCGCTTTTGCATCGCCGCGTCATCGACGATTTGACACGGTACTTGTCCAGACGAACGGTAACGATGTGGCCGGACAAGGCGGCTTAAAGGGTGCGTCGTCCTATCGCAGCTGCGGTATAGAATCAGGCTAACCCGTTTGTCAGGTATTCGTGTGGGCCGCTTACGCGCAATCTTCAAGGTCCCAGACCTGTACGAGCGTGCAATGTTCGGGCGCACACCTCCGGACCATCTCGCGTACGTCGAATGGTACACCAAGATCCCCGCGCAACCGAACGCCGTCAATGGCATGTTCCCCTTGAAGCGTAGCCGCCGAGCGGATGGCGTCGTCGAGGCAGAGATTATTGAAGCTCTGGACATCCGTCGCGCATGCCAGCTATTCCCAGCATTCGGTCGTGCTCGAATCGACCGCAAGCTGACCCCATTGACCATCCTGGATGCGTACGAGTCGTTCTTTCTCAATAACCGTGTTGATAAAGATGCATACCGATCTCTAAACTGGGAAGACGAGGAGTAGCTACACAATAGACGCTCAGTTGTAGAGTCAAGCTTTCGTGAGCCTTGTGAATTACATATCGACTCAAGACCAACCTAACATCGAGACTCACGAGTAGAGCGTACAGTGCGACGCAACGCGGCTCAAAGCTCTGGTGGCACGCTTCTGGGCTTCCAGATTCGGCCCTTTGATCTCCCGAAGATCACGATGACGAAGCCGGGGCGGTTGCGCGTAATACAGTGTGGATTGCTCGCCCACGAGACATTGGAGCGTCGAAGAAACGCCGGATGACTCGGCAGGGCGCAGCAGATGATCACTACCGGTGGTCCGGCGCTGTCTTGGCAACACTGCCGTCGTATCCCGCTCGGGCCAAAGACACAGTTTCCTGATGTCCTTGACTCCGTGTCGTCGTCGTTTGGCGCTTAGACTCGTCTCAGTGGAATCTGTATACACAGTCTCTGGGCTTGTAGATACATTCCCCGCGCTTATGAATCATGTGGACGGATATACATCACAATGATCCTCGCGACACAAATTTCGTTCGGTGCGGAGTCCTTACCGTGAGGATTGTGCCACACGACTTGAGTGTTACCGAACGCGCGAGCAACGCCAACCAAATCGTCATTTTTCTTTGTGTAAATACCTATCCTCGACACCAACGGAACGAGGAGGAGGGGTTGGATGAGGATGAGTAGAACCGAACCGAACACACACGCGGAGAACTTGTAGACCAAACCAGAAACTAGGGGGAGGAAACTAAATCGGAAGGAGTAGACAACAGGCGACGGAGAAAAGATGCACAGAACGCGGGACGTATGGATGGAAAGTAGGTGAGATGCTTTTGAGCGACGACGGACCAGAACGGACATCCGCCTACTCGAAGATGAGTCAGTGCTCGCGGCATGGTACCCTACGTGAAAATAACGGGCGGGGCGGAGACAGAGAGGGAAGGAAGAACGCTCGAGCAATAGATAAAACAGGAAATGGTGGGCCTATCAAACGCGATCGCGTATCGCACGGAGCTCGCGCGCACACAGGACGTTGAACGTCGAACGCACGTAGCCACGGACAAGCAACACCAGCGCGCAGCCACAGGCGCGGAAGGGACGCGGGCGCGAACGTAACAAGCCAGAGCAGGCAGGAAAGACGGGAGAAGTGGTGGTAGTGTACCCACAACGCACAAGAAATGGGCCAAAAAAAAAAGAAGAAGCACAGAACGCACTCTTGTTCCGGTGCTTTTGAATCTCAAAACTCTTCGTGAGGTCTTGATCGTCCTTCCACTTGGGTTCGCTCCCTTCGGCCTCGGCGTACATGAAGTCGTACGAGTAGTCGAGTTCCTCCTGCAAAGCGAGCGTTAGCGAGCGAAAGGGCGAGTAGAGCGGCAGAGAGCGGGTGGCAGGAGAAGCGTTGGCGAGCGTAAGGCGGGAGGAGTGAGCGCGAGGGCGAGGCACGAGGCAAGGGGCGAGTGGGGCGTGCGGAGCAGTCGAGTGAGGGAGCGGACGGGCGGGAGAGGCACGCCGTGCGAAGGGGGAGGGTGAACGGTCAGGCGCGATAATGGTGTAAGGCGCGGCACGGGCAAGGGACAACGGCAGGAAAGGGAAGCTGAAGGCCCGCGGATGTGGGGACCATAAACGATTGGGAAAACGGCGAGCGGGAACGACGACAGGCCAGGAAAGACAGACAGTACGCACCCTGTAGTAATACGTCTCGTCAAAACGTCTTTCTCGACCAGTTATTCCGGGAGAACTCAAACTCCAGACGATAGCCGGGCTTGTCGAGCGGGAGCTGGACGACACGGACGTCTTGAAGGTGCGAGAGGCAGGGCGCATCGGGGTCTGTGATGAGGTCGCTGGGTGCGTTGCGTCAGCGAGGCAAACAGGTGCGCCGTCAGCGAGAGTTCTGGATGGGGGCGGCGCGACCAAAGCAGCCCGAGCGCATGGAAGGTGGAAGGACGGTCTGGAAAGGCAGCGGCGTAAAGCCAACCACCAGCGCACGAGGAGAATGAAGACCGACAGGGAGACAAGAGAGCACTCTAGGGAATACGTACGATAGGCTGTATGTAGCACGTGAGTGGATAGGGGATGATGCGCGGTACGAGGTGCGGCGAGCATGGATGTGCCAGTCAGGACGCCGTGCGAGCCGGTAGAGCGTCCATTGGGTGCGCCAAGGCGTGCAGAACGACGATGTGAGTCATTGCAAGATGCGGGTGCAGGAAAAGCGTGCAGAAGGCCGTTCCGATGCTGACGACGGCGTCGTGGCGCAAAAGCCAAGGTGCGCGAACGATCCGGTTGTTGCCGCGCCGTTTCTCTTCCTCGCTCTACCACATGCTTGGCCTTTCCGCCCGCTCCCGTTCATTGACTCACAGTGACCCACAGTTGAATCACTGAATTGAGCTCTGAATGACTTCGGTGGCGCGACCTGATCATGGAAACGTCGTGAAGCGCCAAGTATCCTGACCACCTCGACCGTGCTCTCTGAACCGTCTACCTGCCCCAAGCGCGACATAGTCCGTGCTGTGATATCTGTTGCTTGCTAGGATTTTGTCTCGGCGAATTGCCTCGGTGACAGATCTTGCGGACGTGCTGAACGCGAGCCGGCTTGCTCAACCTTGTTCGACAACCTCCAACCTCAGTTTCGCACCACAATGTCTCGCGACGCGCTCTTCACCTCCGGAAAGATTGGTGCCCTGCAGACGGCGCACCGCGTCGTGCTCGCGCCCTTGACTCGGCTCAGAAACAGCCCGGACCACGTGCCCTCAGACCTCAGCGTCGAATACTATCGCCAGCGCTCGTCCGTTCCGGGAACGTTGCTCATCACTGAAGGCACAATCATTGCACCGTCCGCTGGAGGGATCCCTTTCGTCCCTGGAATATGGAATTCCGAACAGATCGCCGCCTGGAAGAAGGTTCGTACAGCACCTAGATTGTCTTTCGTTGGCACTGACTGGGATTGGGTTGTCTCAGGTTGTCGACGCGGTCCACGATAACAAGAGCTTCGTCTTCCTGCAGCTCTGGGCTGTAGGACGCGTCGCTGACAAGGACCTACTCGAGCACGAAGGCGTGACAACTGGCGTCGTCTCGAGCGGCGACGTTGCCCCAGACGAAAAGCACCCTCAGCCGCGCCCGTTGTCGAACACAGAAATCGACGAGTACGTGTCGTGGTTTGTGCGTGGAGCCAAGAACGCCGTTGAGAAGGCTGGATTTGACGGCGTCGAAGTCCACGGAGCGAACGGTGCGCATTCACATACAACTATGCCGCAGGCTGACGACTGAATGCAGGCTACCTCGTCGACCAGTTCATCCAGGACGTCACAAACAACCGCACCGACGAGTACGGAGGCTCCATCGAGAACCGTGCCCGCTTCCCACTCGAGATCATCGCGGCCCTCTCAGACGCCATCGGCGCGTCTCGCGTTGCTATCCGTCTCAGCCCGTGGGGTCGCTTCCAAGGCATGCGCATGGACGATCCAGTCCCGCAGTTTAGCTTTATCGTTCGCACACTCGCCGAGCGTCATCCGGACCTCGCGTGCATCCACGCCACAGCGCCAGATTCAGAGCCTGAGACCTTGGACTTCATGCGCAAGATATGGAGCCCGAGGCCGATGGTCGTATGTGGAGGGTACACGCCCGAGAGTGCACTCGCAGCCGCAGAGGAAGCAGCTAAGAACGGGGAGAATCTCTTCATCGCTTTCGCGCGTCACTTCCTGGCTAATGTGAGTGCCTTCTCTTCCGTATTCAGTGCGCATAAAACTTATACTGACAGTAAGTCGAATGCAGCCCGACTTACCCAAGAGAATCCAGAAATGCCTGCCGCTCAATCCATATGACGAGCCCACGTTCTACGCTCCTGGGTTTCCGCAAGGTTACATCGACTATCCGTTCGCCGAGTAGACTTTCCGCACCTGGTTGGCGTACATCAGGAAAACGCGAAGTGTCTCCATAGCGTACATGTGCCTACATAGAACCCAGAGCGTCATAGAGACCCCCCCGAAATATAGCGAGTCCTCTGCGCTATGTGTCGCTATCCACCGTACTTGTGCATGATAGTGACGCTCTCTGAGCCTTGATAGCAAGAGCCCATGCAGTAGGATCCACACCCTGCATTGCTGCTATTAGGCTATATAGCGCTATGGCTACTCTCGCTCAATGCCTCACTCTCTCGACTCAGCTCACTATCGGACGTCAGATACAAGTTGTGAATATAAGGTATATTGACACGGCATACGAAGACTGGGCAAAATACATATACCACATGGACGGCCCGCATCACGGAGCTCGGTGACAAGGTGTCCCATGCAAGCAAAGAGCGATGCGGGATAACAGAACGTAGCACTCATGACCTATAAACCGCGGTCAGTGGGAGACGAAAGGCAGAGATGGTGACTCACGAGACGATTGCCATGTCTTGACGGTGTGTCGCTCGGGTGGGTTGTGACGCGTCGGCTATGCAGATATGGACGGTGACGGGGGTTGGGTCGACATTATCTCGCATCTGGGAAAGAAGCATGGTGAGTATGGCCAACGGACAAGGCGGAGCAACGCCAGCTGCCGAGTCGCAGATAACCAAGTAAGCGATACCGGACGACGTGCAGGGAATGGAAGCAGGTTCACAGAGGCCAGTTGCTCTGACAGAAAAGCAGTCTAAGTGAGCAGAGAGTTCGGAATCTCGAGAGCGCGAACAGGGTCAAAGGTTGCCTAGAAGTCTCGCGCACGCGACAGTACATAGCTCCATGAAGCGGTTTAAGTTGAAGACCCGGTAGTCTTGAGACAGCCAGAGGTGCGAGTACGAGTCAAATAGCGGATGGAATGAGCATGGAGTTGGACGGCGTGGGGGAGGAAGCAGAGGAACGAGTAAACAAGGCCAACTCAACCGCTGGCATCTTTTACGGTCACCGGTCGCCGAAGGCCGGACGCCTCGGACCCGCGCCGTCCCCCGATTTACACACACAGACGACATAAGCTCGTTCAAAGAGAAGATCTTGAGGAAGAACTACATCTGGAGGCTGAGATTGCAGGAGTTCGTCAATGAATCCAAGCTAAGCCATCCCTGCTGCCGCCGACTTCTTCACAGTTGGACAAATTTCTTATACCGAAGCGTTTTTCAGGTCATGATATTGTCTTGGTAACAGTCTATAATACTTTGGGGGATCCTAGTACGGAGGGACCTATGGAAAGCGGTCATAGCGGGAAGCGCGCACATCGACATGCTATTGCCGCTCGCATGCGCGTTGTCAACGGCTGTCCGCCTTGAATACTCCGCAAGCAGGCTCCAACCTCCGGTGACCGTCTGATGACGGAGATGGTTCGCAGTGCAGACGCGGCGGCGCGTGATACGCTGAGTGACGAGAGATTCACGCCTCCGGGCTGCGATCGCCGAGTATCACCGCTATGCCCGGTGACGCGTTTTCCTGATGTAGAGCACTGTATGAACTTGTTTTCATCTTGCCCACATTTACTATAAGATTAGTCTTGAACATCGAGCCTTCCCCCGACGCACTCTTTAAATCCTTTCCTTGTCTTAGCTTGCCGAGTCGGATTCAGCGTAACACACATGCGACCCTCAGCGCTATTAATATTCGTTTCAGTGTCGACAAGAAACCCAAGAAGTCCACTCCCCGCGGCTTATCTGTACTTACACTCAGACCGCGACTGGAATGGTAGCGTACTAGGAGCGATTACCTTCTTGCGTCGAAAGTCTGCAAAGGAGCGAAGACTAGTGGTAGCGACGTTCGTCTATGTTATTTTCGTTATTGACGGAAGGCAAGCAGACAGCGTAGTTCTAATCCACATGCGAGATGAGAGAAAGAATGGTCTCAGGCTGAATCCGTGTCGGTATCGACCAACGGGTACACAGCGAAAGGAAACAGGGTAAAACTACGGAGAGAGAAATCGAATGCGAGTGGTGTCATAGTCAATGGACAGTCGTGGCACGGTCCGTGGGCGAGCGCCTCCGCCATGATCTCTTCTGCAAAGCGCTGGGAGCGTAGAATCTCGTCGTTCGTCGGAACCTCGTGCATAAGCTGATTCATGCCTTGGATCCACCACGATGGGCACAGCTCCATCAAATGTATCGAAGCTCGTAGGGTAGTTGCCCTGAAGGGCGGCCCTGTTGCGCGAGTCGGAAACGTTGGTCCGTAATGCTCGAAGTTCGATGATCTGAGCATGATTGTATCGAAGCGCATTGGCTCAAAGAAAGCGGGTATCAACTCGTTGTCCACGATCCCCGATCGAGAAAGAGAGCAAAGAGCCGCAGCAATGGTAGCGAGTGACCCTGAAAAGGTCATACCGTATGGCGCTCCTTCGCAGAGTAGTGCCCAGAGGCTGGGAATTGGACGCGTTTGAGATTCGAACACCCAAAGGATGGACCTCAGAAAATCAGCAGCCGGGAGAGGGACGGAAAATGAGTGCGGCTGGACAAATCGTGTATCAGATGGGTGTTTCACATCCGCCAGAGCTGCAGCGATCAGGTTGGATGGGCTGATAAGAGGAGATTCGGAACGTGAGCGAAGCGAGAAGGCGAGATACCGCCAGGCTGTTAGCCACGCAGCAGACAATGTTGTCGCTCCTCCCCAGCTGTTAGGCGAGTCGACATAATAGTGGACTTGTAGTAACACGGCCGGTTCATGAGCGTGATCTAGGAATGCGTCGGAGGTTATGTACCGCAAGAAACTCGGTAGGCATGAGAGAGGCGCTGTGATAGACACACATGCCTTGTCCCAGAGCATTCTCAGAAGGACCTCATCCACGTTACCCTGAAGGAAGAGGCACGACAAAAGTTCTGGAAGACAGCTATCGCTACAGTCCGATAAGTCATGCCCGTGTCGTGGACATGGGCCTGCCGTTCCCCATAGCTTCGTCATCAGTAATGTCCAGTGTCGAGATGGCACGTTGTTGAGGCTGCAGTGGACTAGAAAGAGGAGAATATGGTGCTGACTCAGTCCGGTAATGGTAGTAAGAAGCAGTGCTGTAGACCGCAAGGAAGACGAATATGCCCAGTCATTCGGAGCATCTCTGATGGGTGAATACACATGGAGTGAAGATGCGGAACAGGGCAGATGTAACGTGAGGAAAAGGAGTTCGATATCAGGATATGATCGACCAGAGGCCAGTTCTGAGTAGTACTTCCATCCCTCCAAGGCATCCCCGATGTTCACGGACATTTGAACCGGCTTCGCTACGCGGAGCAAAAGAATGGACCTGAGGATGCGCACAGCCTCGGCGGCATCACTATCACTTGGGTTGGATAAGATACGCTGCTGAGTGGCGCGAGTGACACCCTGAGCGATGAGTGCCTCGGCTAGTGCTGAGTACGGCTGCGCTGCGCCCAACGCCTGAAAGCCTACCGCACCCGCATCATTGTCAGAGACAGAGAGTATGAGCCAGTAGAGAGCGTCGCAGTCCAGCTCATCTACGAGTGCGATGCCAAGCGTCGTTGAAGTGCGGTTGTCCTCACTTTGAAGTGAAGCAAGGTGGACAACCTGGTCGAAGACGGACTTCTCGTGAGTATCGCGCAACGCTTTACTAGCGGTCCAAAGTCGTATGCTACGCGGGTGAGGGCAAACAGCCCCAAGTGGTGGCTGATGGGTCCAAATGTGCTGTAAGCGGAAGGCCGCCGTAGCAGCGAGTTCGGACATAAATCCCGCGTGACGAAGCGCCCGCGCCCAGAGCATCGTCCACAGTCTCCGGAGAAGTCTTGCCAGTGGCGTGGCAAAAGGACATGCAGCGTTCCAAACAGGGATGAGCAACGAAACGATATAGAGAAGGAGTGCGAGTAGAGCTAAACCCGAAAGCCATCCTGCGACAGCGCGGTTCAGAGACCAGAGAAGAACGACCATGCCAGCGAAGAAGAGGAAAAGAGCTGCGTGGAGTAATAGCGGCAGAAGCGATATGATGACAGGAACGCCCCAGCTGTCGAGGGCGCGGAAATAGAAGGCGCGGCGCCGGGACCAGTGCTTCGGGTTCTGCGAAGACGCCCGAGTGCGCGCCTTGTACTCGTCAAGCCATTGCTTCACGAGAATGCACAGGAATGCGGCCACGAGAGAGAAGAATAAGCTGGTAAACCAAAGGCCGTTGATCCAACGCGCTGGCGACGACGGTTGCGGCGACGACGTCGCGAGCGCGTGGAGCATCGCAGTGTCGTTCACTGCGAGAGCGTACAACGCTGCCCCAAGGTCGAGAGTTCCAGGCTGAAGGAACTGATAACTTTCCACGACGAAGGCCGTCACGGCGGCTGAGAAGAGACCAGCCTGTCATCACGAATCCGAGTCAGCGCTGCGTCCGCGAGCGAAGGCAAAATCGCACGAATGTAAGAAGAATGTCGATGGTGTTGTTCCACCCGTCCAGTAGCCCGTCGTCATGCTGCATAGCCTCGTCGCGGTACACCTTCCACACGCGCGCGTTATCGGCGAGCTCTTGACCCAGCTCTGTGTCGGCCGGATATTTGCGTTTGAAGTCGGTGTTGGGTTCCTCGATTGGCAGTCTCGGGATCTCAGGCGGCTTATACCCCTTGTCTGGAAGGTATATCAGCACGGAGAGGCTCGCAGACGCATGCATCGCCGTACATTCGCGCAGCGGGAACAGTCTGCACTTTCCGTGCACTGGAAGTTCCGTCAGACACAGGCGTGTCAGCTTCACCCAACGTACCCTCGTAGCCATCGTAGTATTCTATCTCATCGGGCATTTGTGCAGTTGTATCGATGTGAGGACGACTGTCGAGGAGCAAGTGCGGAAACACCGACAAACAGATCTCTTTTCCTATTGGCGCGGATCCTTTTGTCGAACCTGTGTGCACTGCGTCTCAATAGAACAAAACCGGCAGACCCTCAGGGTGCAGATAGGGTATAATAGGATGGCGGTGGAAAGGCGGAACCGAGATCAAGACTTCGTGCGCTCCGAGACTCGCGGATGGATACGATACGCGGGTGCCGCTGGGAACTTAGACTGTTATGAGATTACGGCAGTTCAGATCCCAGGCAGCGTTGGTTGCTGAATACTTGACTCGACCGCGTCCCAGACCATCTGACTTCCTTTGTCCAGGCGCGGGATCGGGAGTTGCAACTTGAATGATATACTTGTAGCTACGAATTGCTAAACGAGTAACGGTCTGGATGGTTGTGCGCCCATCCGACAAGCCAGTAGATTCCACTCACCAGCTTAGATGAGTGGTCCATTTCCAAAACGCAAAAAATGGACAGTGGGCGGAATCTCATACTGGCAATTCGCAAATCGCCCATTCACCGTTATTGTTTGAAACGGCGAGTGGGCATTTCAAGGAAACTGTGCCCTCGCCGCTTGAGACATCCGGTGACTGTGCAGGGTTCGCATATAGGCTCATCTCATAGCTTAGTTCCTTTTTTTCCGAAACCGGGTGATTGGCGAATTTGCTTCCGATATCACGAAGCATATCGAAAATCTGCGATGACCACATCCAAAAGAAGCTCAGTTCAAGCTGACGCGAATACTTAGCGACTCCTAGTAGATCGACAATACGCCTGAGTGAGACAAAGGTATTCGACACTCGAGAGGACGTTTACTACCGGAAAGCGATCAGTCACCTCTTTGGTAAAGGGACCGCTCACCGAGTTATCGATTGAAATAGTGAGCGAGTAACAGTTACAGACTCGAGAGACCACATCACGAAAACGCATCTATACTCCAGAGGTCTGCAATGACTCTCAGCTGTCCAGGAGCTCCCGGAGCATTCACAGCAAATCATACACGGTAGTTGATGCAAACGCGAAGGTCTTTGCTAGATTTGACGTGGGTTGCGCAAGAGTGGCACTCACCGGAAACTGGGTAACGGCGATTCACGCAAGATTCACGACCTGTGCAGTTTCGACGCACAGGGAGGATAGGATATTCTTGGCTATGGCTATTCATCTAAATACAAAAATCGGGATACTGGTCTCTTTGCAAACGGCCTACTCACCGGATCCGAACACAAGATGGATGAGCGGGCCCTCGCATATAACCCGGTGAGTCGAACGTACTCCTACAAGCGACGGAGACTCAATCGGTACAACAGCACCGCCCATCCTGTACAGTAAACCGAGAAAATATCGCCGCGTGATGCCTAATGCTATAAATGCGTTGTGTAACACGTGAGGGAGGTCCCGTGGTAGTGAGCGTAACGGTGGCTAAACCCAATTATCCAGCATGTCACAGCGGATCACGGAACAAAAAATTTTGTACTCCTCGGAATACAGTAAGTAGCTCTGGTCGCACGACGCGCAGCTTACAGTACCAGGCAGTGAACCTTGTGCCTTGGTATTTCGTCCATCGTGGTTGACATGCTAGAGATGCAATAGGCTCGGCGCGAAAAATTGGATAGGGCGTCGCACGTTCAATCCGTTTCCACGCATACCGTGGGTGTACATGAACCTGTACAGTACGAATTTGGATCAACGAATCGCCTAGCGAAGAAACGACTCGGAGCTGATGCGCAGAGAAGGGAGTACTGTAAGTCAAATTTTTATTACCGCGTAACGCGTAACAGGGCCCCTGCGTGGCGGTAATTTTGGCGGAATGTAACGCGTAACGGCGGCATGCCGGTAATGAGCGTAACGCCAAAAACGTCCCTCCAGAGGCTTCATACATCAAATTTTGCTGCCGCTTCGCGGCAAATAAGTTCCCCGATACTATAGGGCATTTCTCATGCGTCTGGGATACCTTCTGGCATGTGTAACAAGCGGGAGACGTTGCTTTTGATACTTCTAGCCACAGCGGGGGACAACTTGAACGCTGGTTGCGGTAATGAGGTAACGGTCACACAGGCCCGGCGGTAACATATTTTCGGTGTAACGGGACGTAGGCGGCGGTAATAAAAATTTGACTTACAGTAATCGTACACCGCGTAGCACAATCGCGAGAGTTTCGAGTCGACAAGTTGGATTGGAGCGCGTCGTATCAAGAAACAAGAGATGTAGAGCTAAAGCCTTCCCCGTAAGCACGTATGAACCTCATCTAGAAGCGCGTAATGCTCTCCACTGTCTAAGGAGTATGCAGATTTC
Organism: Exidia glandulosa HHB12029; assembly: GCA_001632375.1. NCBI lineage: Eukaryota > Fungi > Basidiomycota > Agaricomycetes > Auriculariales > Exidiaceae > Exidia > Exidia glandulosa. The sequence continues at coordinate 14,369 of KV426042.1, read as the reverse complement.
GAGGAGAACTGCCCCCGCGGTCGGCTGAAGTTGTGGTAAGGACGAGCTCCGACGAAGAAGACTGTCTTTCGCTGTGGACGCGGCAGCACAGCGTTTGCGAGGTCGAAAGACTGGATGACGCAACTTGAAGAATTGCAAGTTCCGTTACTGTCGAGATACGGCGCCTGATTTTAATACCTAGCCAGAACCCTTTGGATGCATCTCTGACTTGTTCAGAACTCACAAAATGGCATCCAGATACGTCCAGATACGCCCATATCTGTAGCACAGCCACAGTGGAGCTGGTCGCGTCTGGGCAGATCTGCTCGGTTTGCGGATCTGGCATATCTGCTCGACTCGACAGTACTTGGTCAAACCTCACATGATCAATAGATAGATTATGATACCAGAGATGCATTCAAAGGGTTCTGGCTAGGTATCAAAATCAGGCGCCGTATCTAGGCAGTAACGGAACTTGCAATTCTTGCGTCATGAGCGAGAGAATTCAAATATCATGATGAGCCAACTGCGTTTCAAATAGATGTACAACTTGTAGCGAGTACAAATATGTAGTCGGCGCACAACCAACAGTAAGGGCCCATACGCGCGAGGTCGTGTTCCCGAGTCGGCTTTCATCCAGATACGGTAGAGCTCGAAGCTTGCCAGGTATGCTCAGACGAACCGTCTCTAAGCGAGCCGGTGTAGACCTCGAGATGTACCGATCCACCGATTGCAACGGGCACAGCGCCTATGCTCAATTGCAGATATATAGAAGCGCCGTCATCTGTGTGGAAGCGGTCAAGCGGCAAGATTTCTATACCAGCTCTGGAGACAAGTGCAAGCACTTCGAGAGGCAAGCGCAGTGATCGTGACGCCACAATGCGAGTTGTGGGGTGCAGCGCAAACAGTTGCTTCATTGTGATGGACATGGTCATTTGCGCCTTGTAAAGTAAGTAGACGTGGAGTCATGGGTATGTCGTGACAAGATTTTGTACACGCCGGGCATGAGTTGAGTAGCACCCGACAGCGGAAAAGGAGAGACGCTTGAATCAAAACCCAATTTGACCGCTCGTCGCATCCGCATCCGCGTCAGCTTTCGCCTCTCCGACAGCGGAAAAGGAGAGATGCTTGAATCTTTATGTTTAAATCCACTCTGCAGATAAGCAAGTACAGCGTGAGGGAGTCGTAACACTATGCGAGCGCCGTTGAACTGGATTTCCGGGCAGGAACGTGGGCGGCACAAAATTTCGGGGTGCACAAAGGACTGCAGAGTAGAGCGGCAGATGGGTGCAGATACTCCGGCGCAGGAGGACAGCAGTCAGGGTGGGAGTGAGTTAGGTCCAGTAGAATGAGAGATACGATGACGATGCAACGAATGAGGCCAGCGGCAATGAACGTATGCTCGATGTGCCTGATGCACGACGGGAAGCGTTGAGCGCGCGCCAGAAGTGTAAAGCGCGAAGCACGTTTTCTCCTCGTGGTCGTCCTAAGCGCCGGCGCTCGGTCCGTATCCCGCAATCCCGCCATCGATACAGGGCCGTATACGTCCCTGGTACTGCACCGTCGTTACGTACCTGCATGAAGGGAGGAGGAGGACGGGGAGAAGCGGAGTCGGAAGCGGGTAGGTCCGGCCGTGCCGTTCGGCTGCTCTTTCCTTTCTTTCCCCGCGAAAATCTTCATCGACTTTGAGCGCGCCACATCTACAACCACTCCATCCTCGAGCTCGACTTTACCTGTGCGTATCCACCACTTTCAAGTCTAGTAGAGCGTGTGCTGACTGGACATTTCGCTATTTTTTTCTTGCTTGGCTCGCCACCCGTGCGCGCGTACCCTGTGGAATCGACTGGCATCGCTCTGCGTCGCTGCGTTCGCACGGATTCGACATGCGCGCTCTCGACCCGGTCTGGACGATGCGCTATGTGGACGTGCTCCCCATTTTGCCGCGCGCCGCCACCCGCTTTCGCCACGACGCCATCGACCGTATCGCCCTCGCCCTGCGGACGCTTTCCCCGTACCTGGGCCTTGCGATGCTTCATCCCTTCGTCTTGGATGCATTGGCGCACGCCATGGACGCTCTTCCGGCTCCAACGGCGTACTGTCTGGCGCTTACCACATCCAATCGCGCGCATCCATCCTCGCCGCACCTCGTACTACCCCCCTATCGACTCACGTGCGACATACAGCCTATCGTACGTACTCCGTCCAGCGCTCTTTGGTCACACGCCTTAACGTCCTCGCCAGATGTCGTCCAACGTACCGATCAACCAGTCCTCCAAGACCGCGCCGACGCCGGTCAACACGCCCCTCGCAACAGGCGTCCTCTCCGGCGGCCTCTCGCGCCCCACAGTCCCCGACGTCGCCGAAGAAGGCGAAGTCGAAGAGCTCTCCACCGGCCTCGGCGGCGCGACCACCGCGCTCCTCTCCTCGCTCGTCCAGGGCAAGATCGCAGGCCTCATCGGTCGTTCCTCCGGCTACATCGAAGCGCTCCCCGTGCCCATCAAGTTGAACGTCGAGGCGCTCAAGGGCGTCGATGCGTCCTACCTCGAGGTGTACAAGGAGTACAAGAAGGAGCTTCTCGCGCTCGAGAAGAAGTACGAGGAGAAGTATAAGCCCGTTTTCGAGAGGCGGAAGGCGATTGTGAATGGGACGGCTGAGGCGAGCGAGGAGGAGATTAAGAAGGGCGAGGAGGTGAGCAAGAAGGACGCCGAGGAGAAGGAGGAGGAGTATGAGCCGTTGGAGAAGGGCGAGAAGCCCGCCAAGGAGGGTATCCCCGACTTCTGGCTCACGGCGCTGAGGAACCACGTTGGCATCAGGTGTGTGTTTTGCGTCTGCTTTTCCCTCGCGCGCGATTCCCCTCGCCCACAACACTATCCATACCCGCGTCCTCGTCACATCGCCCGCCCCTGTCCATCCCATTCCCTATCCCCGTCCCCAACCCTCGCTGACGCAACGCCGCACAGCGACCTCATCACCGACCGCGACGCGCCCTGCCTCTCGCACCTCACCGACGTCCGCGTCGTCCAGCTCCCGCTCGACAAGCCCGGCTACCGTCTGGAGTTTGAGTTCTCCAAGAACGACTGGTTCGAGAACGACGTTTTGACCAAGACGTATTACTACAGGGTGCGTACTGCGTACCGTTTTTCCTTTGCCCTTTCATGCGATCCGCGCCCTTTCACGCGGCTCGCGCATTTGTTCATGTGCTCTGCTCGTCATGTCCGCTCCCGCCTCCTGATTGGTTCGAGCACCCTCTTGCCGATCTTCCTTGCTTCCTGCTTGCCCCCTATTCACTCTGCCGCTCCCGTTCGGTCGCTCGCTCCCTCCCCGCTCCCCCTCTCCGCTCCATACGCTTCTTAAGTTCGTTAACACACCTCTCCCGCTCCCCAACGGTTTGCCGCCTTCCGCTCGCTAACGCTCTACTCGCCTTACCGCTCGCTCGCTCACACCCACGGGACCGCTCGCTAACGCCCCGCCCGCCGTTCGCTCACGCTCGCTCACTACAGGAGGAACTCGACTACTCGGGCGACTTTATGTACGCCAAGGCCGAAGGGAGCGAGATCAAGTGGAAGGACGATAAGGACCTGACGAAGAGTTTCGAGATTAAGAAGCAGCGGAACAAGAGTGCGTTTCTTTTTTTCCTTTTTTTTTGCGTCGGTGTTGTGTTCCTTTTGCGTTGTCCTTGTTTCGTGTTGGTGCGTGGTGCGGGGGCGGGGTCTTGCGCGTCGCGGCGGGTTGTGCCTTCCTGCTCTCCGTTTTCGCGTGTATCCGCCTTTGTCGCGCGTTGCATGCGCGTGGGGCTGTTACCTGCCACGGCCTCGCCTCGCGTCACCCTCCCCCGTCCGTTCTTCCCTCCAAGTAGATGCAACGCTACGTTCTGCCCAAGTCGATGCCAACGCTGCGTTCTGCCCCCTGCGCATTTCGCCCGGAGACGCCGCTTCTCGCGGTCAAGGCGTCGCTGTGGGCGGTCCCGATGGTCGCACACTCTTCCCATCCCTTTCTCCCTTCTCTACCGTTTCCCTCTCCCGTCGCTGACGCCGCTTTGCATCCTACTCAGACACGAACCGCACGCGTCTCGTCCGGAAAGCGCACCCCGCCGAATCGTTCTTCAACTTCTTCTCGCCGCCTACTCCGCCTGCCGACGACGAGGAGGACGACGAGGATCGGGACGAGGAGGAGCTTGAGGAGTTGGAGGATCGGTTGGCTTTGGATTATCAGATTGGGGAGGATTTCAAGGAGAGGGTGAGTGGTTTCGTTCATGCGCTGACGACATGTTCTGGCGCTGACGCGCTGTGCAGATCATCCCGCGCGCGATCGACTTCTTCACGGGCAAGGCGCTCGATTACGAGGATTTCGATGAGGACGATGAGGATGATTATGAGGATCTTGATGAGGATGATGAGGACGACGATGAGGATAGCGAGGTGAGCCTGCTCTTCCTTCGTACACTACCAGCCGTTCCCCCGTCTTCCCTACCTGCCCTGCGTTGGCTTGTTGTGTTCGCGCCCGCGGCGCTTCCGCGTTCGTGGCTGCGGGCGGGCGTGACACGTCCGTCGCTACGTGCGTTTGACGTGCTGTGTGCGCGCGAGCTCCGTCGGTGCGCTATGCCCTCGAGCTCGGTGGGCAGCGTTGACCCGCCGACCGTCGTGGCTGTTTGTTCCCTTCTCCTATCCTCTCCGCCCCGCCCGTTAGGCCCGTGCCACGAGTACTGACTCAACTTCGAGTAGGCGGATTCGGACGACGACGTGCCGGTGCGGAGGCGCATCCCGCGCGCCGCGCCCGCGGCGCAGCAGAACGTTGACCCGCAGGAGTGCAAGCAGCAGTGATTGTCGCTGTGGTTTCGGTTCGGTCGTCGCTTAAAAGGATCCTATTCTCCACCCCTCCCTGTCTCGCATCTGTCTTCTGTCGCTCGTCGTCTACTCCTGCTTCCGATTTAGTTTCCTCACCCCTAGTTTCTGGTTTGGTCTTCTTCTGTGTGTGTGTTCGGTTCGGTTCTACTCACCCTCCCCCTTGCCCTGCCCTCGTTCCCGTTGGTGTCGAGGATAGGTGTTGACGCAAAGAAAAATGAATGATTTGGTTGGCGTTCCTCAGTCCGTCGCATGCATGTGTAGGTGCTGATCGTCAAATTCTACTCGCGGAGCGTTGGCAGGGTAGACCGGTGTTGCCGCGTCTCTACGCCGTCGATATCGTTCCATCTATCCAACATGTATCGTCCACTGGCATGTGAGTGTACGGACGACGTCGACCTTTACTGTACGACTCGCGCGGGGGATTAGACATTGACAGCATCTCAACTTTCAATTTGAAGGAGCGTCGCTCGACCGTCAGACGCGGATGAAGCATCGAGGGGAAACGAGTCTGCGGACGACGGAGGTGGAGGAAAGATGGACAGAAGGGTGAGCTCTCGTCGCGTACTCATAGTCGCCATTCCCTAAGATCGAAGTCGTGGTCGGGTGCCCAAGTTGTACGGCGATCCTACTGGCTGTGTCAAAGAGACGTTATGACTAAACATGGAGAGAAGAAGTAGGTGCACCCTGTCTCGCGCTGACTTCGTCCCTTCGTCAGGAAAAAGCGGCACTCCCTCTGGCAACCTCTGACGGCTCCGGAGCTGCAAAGCTCGGGGAGCCACTACCCCCTCTTTAGTGCGGCCTATCTGGCTTTGTAGCGCGACAGAGCCGCGCAGAGCCGCGCACCAGATCTCCGGGAGTTCTTTGGGAGCGCTCCGGGAGCGCTCCAGAGATCGCCAAAGAGAAATCAAATCGACCTGATGCACACCACACGGTGCGGATTACCTCTTTTCCTCCCTTTCCCCTTTCTCCGGCCTTGATTCGTACGCATATTACAGCTGAAAATAAATCGTATTGTCTGCTACTAAACGTACGAACAATTACATGGCATTCGTGGAACACGTGAGCGACACCGACGTACAACTAAGAATCCTCGGCAAGAGTGAATCAGCAGATATCACCGTAGATATCACAAATACACACCTTGCCGAGGACGAGCACCCGCGGTAGACCCCCAGCACCCAGACCCAGAAGCAGACAAGAGTAGACCGCCAAGAAACCAGTCAAGACCATAGAGACTCGCAGCAAGACCAGACAAGACTAGAGAGCATAGCGGCCAGAAGTTCCAAGTCAGCACAATGAGCAAGCCAGCGACGAGCACGAGAGACAGAAGACCAGCGTAGCCCTGGGACGAATAGCATCAGCAACGAGAGATGAGGCAGGCGCACCGTGTAGGATCAGCTTCGCGCACGCCGGGCAGAAGGTGACTTGCGCGCGCGCGCGCTGGGTAGGCAAAGGGAACGTCGTGGTACAAGTCCAAGAGGGTACGAAACAAGGGCAAACGAACCGGGGCCACGAGTTGACCCAGGGCAGGTCAACCCGGAAGGCACCACGCGCTGCTCGGTCCGCGCTGCGCCGGTGATGGAAGGCTTGATGCGGGTTCTGGGAGACCTGCACAGACGTGATATCAGCTCCAGAGACGTCCGGAGACACCGTACGGAGCTCCGGGGTCTCTGTCGACTCCCAAGTCTCCGGGGCTGCGTATAATGACTCTGCGTAACGCTGAGAGACGCATATGCTCCTCTAACGCATTGCGTTTTTTCCTGACGTTCGTGTGTACCCTTTCTGATTGACCTGGCGTTACGATTACATAGTAATCCCCCGATGACAAACACGGTCAACTTCGAGGGACCATATAATTGTTGAAAGGGATAGCGCTTCGTTTCGCGTCCATCATGCATGGATTCGTTTTCTCCCCCTTTGCTCCTTCCCACATCGCAATGCGCTGAAACCCCTCGGACAGTTCCTGAACGCCGGCCGTCCCTGTGCCACTCGAGGTTTGGTCGCCACGCGTTCGAGGCCCATGCTCTCTCTCTTCCATGTTCGCGATTTATCCTTACTTCCCAGTCCCATCCGACACTCCTCTGCACGGCCCGTTGGAGCAATCGTGTTATTGTGATAAACGGCTGATATCAACATGAGGGTTCGATAGTGAAAGGAGATTGAACATAGGAGGGAAACATCATGATGATAGTGCTCGTGTGTGAAATTTAACAGCCTCATCCGTCCTCTCACGCCTCGTCCTCGTCCTCGTCATCGGACTTCCAGCCCGCGACAGTTTCCCCGTCCTTGTACCGATACTCGTCCACGTTGATGCCCTCCTGTTAACTTTCGCCCGCTATCGCCGCCAGAGCCCGCTGTGGTAGGTCGAGGTTGCCGTGTATACGCGCGTGGTCAGAGGGCAAACTCGTAAGGAG
>KV426041.1:26902-104393 GCA_001632375.1 Exidia glandulosa HHB12029 | reverse complement strand
GTAATATCAACCAGCGGGAAAGTGAAGTACAAGTGGAGCGAGGCCCAGATCCTAAGTACTCTCCAACTAGCGTCTCGGCGTCCCGTCTCCGCTAGTGTGCCGCCCCGAGCCCCGTCGGCATCCTCGTAAGCAGTACGACGTGTACACCAGTCTCCGGGCCCCGTGGTAGTGGAAGGTCTTAGCGCGTACTCCTCCTCGGTGGAGAGCTCGGGGTGCCGAAATGGTGCCGAGCCGGAACAGTATAGACCAGATTGAATCTAGTGTACATGGAACGCGACCGAGAGGTATATAAGTGATGCGAGACAGGAACCGAAGGAGCGAGAGGAGTCAGGACGTGGGAATCAATCAGAACAATCGAGGCGAACCATGCGAAGCAACAAGCGGGGCGGTGCGAGTCATGTGGAAACGAAACCGAGAAGCCGAAGCCGGGTATGACGCGAGCGAGGACATGCGAGACGTATTGCGACGCGAGCGACGACGGAAAGAGAGAGAGAGAGAGAAACCTACGTATCTAGAGAGTCCATGCGAGACAAGAGAGAGAGAAGAAACGCACGTTCGAACTCGGGCGACCGCCTGGTGACGAGCTCCTCAACCGGGCCTATCTCGCGTGCGCGCTCGCGCGCGAGATAGCCTAGGAAGGCGTGACATGCAACGCGGCGATGCGCCGCAGGATCCACAGCTGAACGACGAAGAGCACGAGCACGACGCTGCCGGTGAGCGCGATATAGAAGCGAGGCTTGCGACCGTCGGGATCGTAGACAAGTCCTCGCGTAGGGCCGCCCAGGAGTGGAGGGAGCTCGCGCCGATAGTCGTTGTGGGGTCTCGGTAGTTCTCCAGGCTTGTCGCGTGGTGCTCGTGGTCGGAAGACGATGCGAGTCGTCTCGCGACAGGTTGTGTGGACGTGGGGTTCGCAGTGGCGGCACGGCGACGGTGGGCGGTTCATGGTGTGAGGGTACGTGCGAGGTCTGATGGCGGGCAGCGAGGTTTCGGATACGGGCCCAGCTGTCGAGTCTCTCGGTAGGCTCGATGCCCTGCTCCACCCACGAGCCTTCGAGGTTGACGTCGAGTGAAAGGCGAGGTTCGCGAGCCATAGCGAGCTCGTAAGGCGTCCGTTCTTGGTTTGACGCGAGGCGTGTATTGACTGCAAGCTCTGCGAGATCTATGAGCGACTGCCACCCCTCTCCTGCCATGGCTGCGAGGCCATTTGCGTGTATGCGAGCTCGTACGACCATTGTCGTATCGAGTCGCGAGATGTCTCGAACGGGCTTTGCGGCGAAAAACGCAGAGAAGGCGGGCGGGGATACTTATCAAGCGACCGACTTCTCACAGTCATTCACTCTTCCTCCCATAGTCCGGCATGGTACTTCTGATCAGTCAGACCCCACGTTGGCATGCTGACTGAGAACCACCGAGTTGGGACGTGTAAGGATTTGTACTAACATTTGATTTTGCAGGTTCCCGACAGCATACGCGCGTCGCCACACGCGTCTAGCTTGCGTGTGGCTACGTGTATAACGCTTGTGCGTCTAGCTTACGGGTTTCAGCGTGCAAATTGTGGCTATCTTTTGTATATAAAAGCAACCTCTGCCGCAGGCAGAGGTTCCTTAGACTTGTCTTAATCGGACTACTTGCGCCACTCACGACTCGAATTAGCACAACCGACTTAAGTTCAAGTTTCTTCTAGCAAGTCTCCACGCCCTCCAGCGTCTGAGACTTACAGGACACAATGTAAAGATTGGTGCACACTGTAGAAAAATGCTGAAGCCTCGAGTCCTCGGAGAAGTTGATGTGACAACCCGTGTATTTCATTTTCAGCTCGAAGATGTAGATGTGTTGCGAGGTAAGTAGCAGATGATGAGAGTGTGAGAGCGGGTAATGGGCATTGAAGCAAAAGATCCTGGCTTTATGTACGCCCTCACTTCAGAGTCCGGACTCGGACCATGGCAAGCAGCGATGCACCAAAAGTCTATAAAACAGACTCTGGCAGGGGTATCATGTTAAGTCAAATTGCTCTCATCATCTGCTATATCATCTCGCAGCTCCTTGCCACAGAATGGGCTATCCTCATATGGAGCTTGCAGATCCACATTATGGGTACACAGGCGCCAGCACTCACTGTAGGGCCGTTTCGGTCGGGAAACCTCCCAATGAACCCGCCAGTAGCTGGCGGTTTTGCAAGCTGGAATCGACGGGAAAGCCACTGAGATTAGCGCAAATTCCAGCGGCGAACGAAGGAAGTTGCTGGGGGGAAAGCGTGCGAAAACTTCAGCTTCCCGTCCGTCGGATGTTCCGGGGTACGAGCAGAAAGCTGCCTCCGAACGACGTGAATTCCCCACATGGTGGGCCAAAAGGATTAGGGTACTTGTTCTGCAGCTACACTCATTTTAGGAATCCGGATCTTGTGACAGTGACAGTATCTTGTATTTCCCAGTTTACGATACAACATAACACACCGAGCTTCGTCACTGAACGGAACTTACCTCGAGCCTTCAGTCCAGTGTCAGGACGCGGCTATATACTCGCCAGACGCGACGCTCGACGGGATGTAGGATGAGAGCGAGACTTATAGGACGGTTGCTAGACCAGCTCGAAACTAGAGTACAAAGTGATGCAAACATGAGCCTTATATACCCGACGGTTCCCGAGATGCTTCCGCGCTCGCGCGGCGTCGCAATCCCCGCGACGGCCGCGAGCCTTCCCTAACCCATCTCGCATGTGTCGAGCGCGCGTGCTCGCGTGAGTACCGACGAGCCTCGAGCCGATAACACCGACAACGAGGCGGTCCGAAGCTTAGAGCGGCGGCGAAAAGCGTAGGACCGCCCGAGTTGTCACATCCAGCCCAGGTCCAGCTACTGGGTATGGCCCAGTCGGTGCTTGACATGTGATTCCACTACAAGCTGCTGCGGTGAGTGTATTACTGTCATGAGTCGGACGGACTTATGCTAAGGCCGCCCTCCTCGTAGGACTTTTCGCCGCTTACGCCCTATCCCGCGCACGACCGCGTATCCCGAGTCGGCCGGATCCGACCGCCTTCTTCGCCTATCTCCTCTATCTCTACCACCCTCCTTGCCCCTACATTCGATGTCCGCGCGCCAGATCCCTCATTGCGTCTATTGCGAGGACCAGTTCGAGCACCAATATGGGATGTGTCCGACCTTGGCGCGCGTTCCCCGCGATCCCCGCGTTGCAGGCGCGACCAACGCATCGACAAACACCACCAGCCCCGAATCACCCAATACCACCGCCAGCGCCCCAGCCATCGCAGCCCTCACCGAAGCAGAGCTCGAATTCCTCGGGGCGTCCAGTAACCTTACTCCTGTCACCATCGACGCTATGTACAACCGTATGCGCGCGGCTTACGCGGCCGCGGCAGACGCCCAAGCCGATGCTGCTGAGAAGGCTCTCCTGGCTCGCCGCCAGATCCAGAACGCCGCCAGCCAGGCTAGACTTTTGTACCTCTCACTCATCCTCTCTCAGGCCCGAGGCCCGGCCTGAGGGATGTGTCCGAGACGATCGAGGACCTTCCAACACTCGACGTGGTCGGATGCCGCGGCTCCCGCGGCTTCCACCCCTGCATACCCAATGTTCCGTATTCTCGGTCTGCCTTCTCGTATTCCGCGTTTCTGTATTCACCACGCGATCCGTCTGCGTATATCCCGTCCCCCATATCCAGCTATGTCGGTATTGGTCCGTTTCCTTTTGTAGGCCTTGAGGCCGTGCCGTTCTTTGACTCAGCCTTCTCGTAGTACGCGTGTCCCGGCGCCCGCGGTCGGACTCCTTTCGCTCCTTGATCCGGACTTCTCGTAGTACGCGTATCCCGGCGCCCGTGGCCGGCTTCCTCTCTCTCTCTGATCCTTGCCTTGGCCCTCTATATATACGCGTCACCTGTTGTGTACATACCCTAGATTCGATCTGGTCTATCCTACACCAGTGATGCTTTCTCGCTGAGCTGCCCGCGTACCCCGCGGTCCCTCTTCCTCGACCTCTCCTCCTCCTCCCTCCGGCGTCCGTTCGTGCGGCGAGGCATGACCGGTGTGCTCCTGACAATTACACGACGAACAGAACACGCAGAACACCAAGGCTTACGGCAACAATCGACCAGGGCGATAGGTATCAGCGAATGCCCTGTGATCGGCAACCTTCATCGGCTCCCGAGAGGCACCGCAGCAAGCAAGGACAGAGGATGTATGTAGTCGACTACGGGCTGCACTGGTCAGGCATAATAGGTGCCGGCGAGATGAAGACTTGAGAAACTGAGAGTAGGAACTCTAAGTCTCGCCTTTTATAAATGTTGAGCTGCAAGCTCCGGCAGGCGCTCTGGACCACGTCGGATGGGCTTGTCATACCAGCTTACTATGATCTGCCGCGCTGCCGAATTGCGAGGTTTCGCTCGGAGGAGTGCCTCCGAGCGGTCTCCGTGCGCACCCGCGGTCCTCGGTCACCGTCCAGTTCAACGTGTAGCGGTCATCTGCAGCTCGGAGTAGAGGCAACGGAGATTTGCGAAGAGCTCTGTCTCAGAAAAGGTAAGAACTTGAAGGGCTCCTTGAAGGCTGGAAAAGCCAACGGTCTGGAGCACGAATCCCGCTGAAGCGGGTCCAGCCACTTGCGCCAGTCACTGGCGCAAAGCGCCGTTCACGCCCGTTTGCAGCGGGATTCGCGCCCGTTTTGATCCCACAGTGACTATTCTATATTCCTCTCCTACATACTCCTGGCGTAGCCCGGTACTTGACAGCTCCAATCAGTCAGGCCTACGAGGAGAAATGGTGTTGCAACTGAGAAGGCACAGAAGTGGCCTCAACCGTCAATTTACGGAACTGTAACTGCTTCGGGATAGAGTGCTTTCAGAATGCAGTCTGTGCTGGAACTGATTTACTAAGGACAAAAGAGGTATATAAGAAGTTTGGGTTGAGATGGTATCCTGCACACACAACTTCCAGGAATCGCTCTCATCATCTGCTTTTGCCGCTACACAGGGTGGCATCCAACCCAGTATTGTCTCAGCGTGCGATACAGCGGTGCAACTGCTCTGGATACAGCGGTGCCACAAATTTGGTCTATGCCGGCGACAAGAAGCTTCCTACAGGTTTCTCAAACTCGCTCGCAAATTGCAACTGTAGCATTCTCGAAAAACTAGGCGCAATATTTTTGGTTTACGGTCACCCCGTTTGAGAGGACCGGAAGCAGATGACGAAAACGGCAGGCGCCATTCGCGTGATTTAGATCCGACGCGCAGCCCACTCTTGCCTCTTTCCTCTCGCGTGCCGTGCCCGCGATGCTGGGCCTGCTCGCGCTCGTCTCGATACCGTACTACATAACTCTCGCCCTAACATACACATCGTCGTTCTTCCACCTCGAACCGTCGTCGAGCACGCATGGGACGTCGCTCGGCTGGCTCGCTGCGCTGTTCTCGCCGTTGTCGGACGGGGCGATATCTATCGTGGACCGTACACCCGCCCTAACCTTCGTCGCGCGCTCAGCATCGTTCGGTCCGCGCATCACTGAAGACGACGGGCCGTTACTCGGGTACTTGATCCCGCTCGAGTCGTTCACGAGCGACCAGGACGCGTTGGGATGTCCGCCGGTCAACGTCGAGCCGCAGGACGTGCCGGATGCGAACGAGAGCTGGATCGCGCTGGTACAGAGGGGAGGATGCGGATTTGTGGAGAAAGTGCGCGCGGTGCAGGGATTGGGCGCACGCGCCGTGGTGGTGGGTGGGAGTCGGCCGGAACCTGGCACGGGCGACGAGCTGTTGCAGATGTACTCGCCCGGTACGTCTGCGCACCGCTCTTGGGACTCGATGCTGATAATGTCTGTTGCGCGTAGGCGACTCGTCGGATATACGAGTGCCGAGCACGTATGTGACCTACTCGACCTACGCGCGGCTGGAGCACTTGATCGAGAAGAGTAATACGACGACGAGCGGGTACAAGACGCTCAGTCTTGTCATTCATCCAGACTATTCCAATTGGGAGTGGTACTCGTGAGTCGCTCGTTCCTCCTGGCTGTGGCGCTGCACGCGCGCGTGTGCACGCCCAAATTGGCTGCTTCCCCGAGCGTCTCCAGCGCGCTCGTGCATGCACGTTGGATCCTGTACGTGCTGTTCGCTCGTGCGCTGTGCGGAAGGCGCCCGGACCCGAGCTCGTGTGACTCGCACCACCGTCCGCGCTGACATTACGCGCCACCACACTATCGCCAATCCACATTTTGCTTGTACTTTCGCTGACCAGGTGCTCGTAGACCGATAATAACCTTCATATTCCTCCTCCTGCTCCCATCGCTCCTTACACTCTTAACACTACTGGTCCACCGCGTCCGCGTCGCTCGTGCACAGGTACCTCGTTCGTTTCTCCCCTCCCACATCCCCGCTGACGCTTCACGTAGGCAGCAGACCGCGCGCCCGCAACACTGGTATTCAACCTCCCCTGGCGCGTCTGGGGCGAACACGGCCTCCTCGGCGACGATCCGGTCGAGAAGCCGGATACAAAGGATGGGCATACGGTTGTTGTTCTTGATCTTGCGGCCGAAGGTACGTTCATATACTCGTCGCACCGTCCTGTGCGCTGACGTGTGTGTAGAGCGACAAGATGCGCCGACGTCCCCCGTGAACGAGAACGAGAACGACACGACCTCCCTCTCCCCTCCCGACGAGGAAACGGAGAGAAGAGCCTCGCAACCCAGAGCGCCGTCCCCTGTGGACGACGCACCCACTCCGATACCCACACCCACTACCGAGCAGGCGGAAACGCGACCAAGTTCGATGGACGACGCGCCGCCGCAAGCTCTAGAGGGAACACCGGCGGCGGCGGCAGGTGTAACGGCGGAGACGCAAGGTGCTAGTGGGTCGAATGGTGCGTTTAGTTTTGCGTTTGGCCTCCCCTTGTCCATTCCCCACGCCGCTCTTGAACCACGTCCGTATACAGTCCCTACGTCCTATATCCTACGCGCATCGTCCATCGTCCACGGTCCACTCTCCACCGTCACCCTTGTCTCCCAACATGGCTTACATTCGTTCCCCTATGCGCACGCGTTCATCGCTCGCATCTGTCGCTGTCGTTTACGCACCTCCATCTTCATCCTCCTGCCGTTCCGTTACAGCCTCATGATCCTGCGCCTCCTTCCCTCTGCTGCGCCCCCTTTTTGTCATCGCTCATCCTCCCCCAAACCTGCACTGCCTCTGGATTACGCCCGCTGTTTATCGCTCACGTCGACGCCTGCTATCGACGCTCGCGCACCCTCCCTGTCTGTCGCTCACGCCCGCCGTCTATCTCTCACGCCCGCCCCTCGCTAACCGCCGCTCGCTTGCACTCCCGCAGGCCCCATCCCCGCCTGGTTCGCGTCGCAAACGCAATGCGCAATCTGTCTTGGCGACTTTGAGCGCGGCGACCGCGTCCGCATCTTACCTTGTCGACACGTCTTCCATCTCGAAGAGGTGGACGAGTGGTTGATTACGCGGAAGAAGATGGTGAGTGTTCTCTTTCCCGTCGCAGTGTTCAGTATGGTGCTCACACGCCTGTAGTGCCCGGTGTGTAAAGCGGACGTTACGCTCGGTCTTGCGCCCGCGCCGTCCGACGAAGGTGCACGGAGAGGATGGAGGAGGTGGTGGGCGCGGAGACGTGGGGACGTTGAACATGGCGCCGGGGTTGTGGATGAGAGGACGCCGTTGTTGACTTCTTCCGCGCCGTCTTCGTGATTGAGCGAAGGTGCATGTCTGTTTCTTTGCGCACTTGATATGTATGTCAGGAAACTACCGACGTGTTGTACGACCGCTTCGAAACACTCCATTGTGGCGACTGTAAAGCTCGAATGTCATTCCAATGGAGCAGATTGTGGAAGCTGTGTGAAGAGTGGCACGTACTGAAGTAAGAGGATGACATAGCAGATGATGAGCACGAGTCTAGGGCCCGGTGCATGGGGTCTTCATGATGCCGACTGTAAAGCTCGAATGTCATTCCAATGGAACAGATTGTGGAAGCTGTGTGAAGAGTGTTACGTAGTGAAGTAAGAGGATGACATAGCAGATGATGAGAGCGAGTCTAGGGCTCGGTGCATGGGGTCTTGGGTCAATGGGGTGAACTTATGTACTGTAGCGGTCCGGACATGGAGGAAGTGTGCTTGTGTTGCTGTTCAGTGGCATTCGTCTCTAGATCTGTTGCAGTTCTCAGAACGTAAGGGTCAGTTCAAGACGGTAGGTAAGCTGTGCCTCCTCGATGTACGCTCGTTGTCTTGTCTTCCCAATTCTATGGCTAATGCATCCCTCTTCCACACGATGGACCGTTTGGAAAGTGGTAGTCCCTTGCGCTAGAACCTTCCGATGAACCACACGAAGGAGGATGATGGGAACATCGGACACGGCGCAGGCGGTGGAAGGGATGATGCCGTTGTTGTATACTCCCGCGCCGTCTTCATCAGTTAGAATGCGCGGACTCGATGTGATGTGATATGTATGTCGTGGATTTGTCGATGTGCTGATGTACAAATGTGTGAAAACATGGGATTCGAAATATTGCCCAATGAGATCTCAGCGAAGCTCTGTAGTTCTTCAATCATTTTGGGTGTGATGTGGAAGATGTGATCTCCGTAAATCGAATTGCATATGTGTGTGAGGATGTATAGCAGATGATGAGAGTGAGCCTAGGGATCCTAAGTTGTGTAACTTGGATTAGTTATAGATTGTGTCGGACCGAAATCGGAGGGCATGTGCTTCGTTTACTGTCCAGCGTCATTAACTGAGAAAACGCCGGTCCGACGTTTGTCCTCCCTGCCTCTCGTGACAGTGAGATAGTCCTCCCTCATTGCGATTGCCGGGTTCTTTCTTTGTGAGCTCACAGTGAACAAATGAAGTGTATGAGGTCTGAGCCGGTGGATCCAATAGAAGATGCTTACAGCGACAGCCTGAGAGATAGTGTTAGCAGATGATGAGAGCGGGTAATTCTATGCTATGGTATGAGCGGGTTTGATGTCATTTTATACCTCCTGCCTCCTGCCTCATTGAATCCCAGCGAAAACGGCAGAACTTCAAGTTGACTATAAAATCCAACGGTGCTGCAGCCAGGAGTAAAATCTGTACCGCTTTCATCATCTGCTATTCACATGCGACACAGCAGCCAAGAATTCGAAACCCACGCCATTGGTGGCTCACATCGGACACGTACAGATTGCATACGTACTCAGTACCGGGTACAACGCACCCGCTAGTGGTGCAACATTCGAGGCTCATGGATATCGGCCCGTACAGCAGCTGAATAAAATGAACCACGTGTGGAGGTCTGAGAGACTAGACATCGACATCTGCTCTAAGGGCTGCCACATCGAAATCGGCAGGACAGGAACTGGGCGCGTAGCATAGGGATCGCCGGCTAGATTTCTCAGTCGAGGAGAGGGTTGAAGTGGAGCGCACAGCGAGGATATAATACGTCTATCACGATGTCGAAGCCAGGCGACATCTAACTCGCAACCCTCGAACTCGCGTCGCTCTCATCATCTGCTCGCTATGCCTTGCACAGAATACGGTCACCAAAGTGCTATCGAGCTCAAGAACACCTACTCTCACACCCACTTTCGCTATCCCTTCATTGATGGCGTGGTGTGGGTGCAGCCCCGGTAAGAAGATGGATAGATGCTAGGGACCACGAACGCGCGCAGGGCTTGAAAACGGGAACCAGGGCGAATGGAAGCAACGAGCACATGTGTAGTTGTCGAAGTTCTAGCACGTGCGCAGGACTCGCGCGAAGACACGACAGAAGCGTGCGAGGGCCACACTTGACAGAGATAGCGCCGGCCGACGCATTCATACCATAATGGCGCGGTCATGCGCCATCGCGTCAACGTCGCGTCGACGTCCTCGTGACAAGATCCGCACCGCGACTCGGACAGCGAGGACGAAATGGAGCAAGCGAGCAGAGGCGCCGACACCGGGAGGAACGACAGAGCGAGAAAGCAGTGCCTTTTGAGCAAGAAAGCAGGAAAGGCGCAATGGGAGAGAAGAGACAGAGCGATGGACGCACGTGCTGCCGTAACTAGTCACGTCGCGTTCGCTCTTGGCTGTCCAAGTGTCCTGTGATCGCGCGAGCGTGACCCCATCTCGCGCACCTGCACCAGTCTCGAGTCTATAGTATAAGAGCGCGCATGCAGTTGGGCCCTGTCGCGATCCCCCCTTTTCCACACGAACTCTATGGCAGCAGAAACGGCGAGCATTGCGAGCACGGGAACGACGAGCCTTCGAAGGCTGTTCAGCTTCGGCTTCCGTCCTAGCGGTACGTCGTCGTGTCCCTGTTCGAGATCCATGCCGCGACGTGTGTGAGCGCAAGGAACGCTTTCGGCCGAACGACCGGAGCACGCATCCGGTCGGAGGTATAAAGGGGCGCGCCATGGCGTCACTCCTGTTTCTTCCTCACACACCACCGTCTTCTTGCACTATCTCAACACCCCTATCTAAACGCTCAACCCACACCTAACGATGACAGACGCGCGCACGAGCACCGACACAACCAGCACCGACAAGCCGCGGTTCGACCGTAGCCAGTCGCGCGGAAGGGACCGCGAGCCACTCGTTTCGAGCGGACGCGGCGGGGCGGGCAATATCCGTCCTTCTTCCACTTCTCGCGACGCGCGGCCGGTCGATGGGCCTGATGACTTTAGCGTCACGCGCGGGAGGGAGCTGCCTACCAGCCACACCGTACGTCCGTCCTAACTCGGGCTCATTTGTGGCTGATGTAGCGAGCAGGTGACGCACAGCGGACGCGGCGGCGCAGGGAACGTCCGTTCGCCTTCTCGGGATCCGGAGAGCGAGCGCCGTGTCTTGGCGGCCGAGCATGAGCGTATCGTGGAGCGTCTTCGCGAAGAGGAGCATTTGCCTGTGAGTACTTATCGAGTCCTACGTCGTGTCTTCCCACTCCACTCCACCGCTCTTATATTCCACCCACCCACACACCACCGCGCGCCCACCTCTTCGTTATGTCTACGTCCACGTCCTCTGACACCACATCCCCCGACGCGCAGCACTCATCCGGCCGCGGCGGCGCAGGCAACATCGCTCGCTCTCGTTCCCGCGACGTCCCCTCCTCTGCCGCGCGCACGCTCGTCGGCACCGGCACCGGAACAACCACGCACCCCTCCACGCACCCGCACGCGCAACACGAACACGTACCCAATACAGGTCGGGGCGGCTACGGCAACATCGTGCACGCCGGGCCTGTGGCGGGGTATGACCTCGAAGCTGAGCGCGCTGCGCTCCATGCGAAGAAGGCGCCGCTTGCGAGCAGCGGGACGGGTTTGGATGGCGCGCCGGGCATCGCGACGCGCGAGGAGAAGGTTGCGAAGCTCTCGTGAACGGTTTCCGTGCTGTTGCGTTCCTCTTTCCTGTACGGCCTATCTTACGGCTCGCAACCTCCCCTAAAAGCTTTCCCACACGCCTCCAGGTCCAATTCCCCCCGAACTCCTGTTGTATGTACTTGTACGTCCGGTCCGGTAATCGCCATATTCGGTCTGCCTCGGTCTATCGAGTTCGGCATTCCTTCCGAACGGACGGCCCATTGAGGCTTGCGCTACATAAACGAGCATCAGCAGTTCAGGAAAGAACATGGTCATCTCCTCTCCTCCATACCTTCACGCCCTCGTCATCTGCTAAACCTACTTCCTACACATCCACGAACTTAGAACTTATACAGTCCATGATTCGACGTTCATGGGTGCTCTCCCTCATCACGTACAGAGACGGCACACAAAACCATCGCAGCCACTGTCCCGTAGAATCCACTGATGCTTGTATCGTACACTTTCGTAGAAGCGGCGACACGACGCGGTACAGCCGATACCCCCGAAGTAATTGCTTCTATCTCTTGGGTTAAATGGGGTGTGTACCCACCAATGCATGTGCTGTGGGAACAATAGGGTCTGCAATCCTATGTCGGCGGCGGAAGGGTCGGATGTATCATCCTGGATGTCCGAAATTGCGTCCCCCGCGCAGATCTCACCAGGAATTTAATTTCTGAGACCATGTATCCACCCCCAGAGACCGTATATTTCTTTCGGAACCTGTTCTGACTACGACTTCGACGGCGAATACTCGGCGCCGAAGCTGTCCTGTCCGAATCGAGGCTGTCCACTGGCAGTCCATCTTTCTATACACGCCGACTCTCACAGCTGGTAGGTAGGTACGTAGGTACGCGGTTGAGGTCCAGACGCTTGCACGTCGAACACCGGTTTCCAACGGCCGGATGACGGAGGCAGCAGGTTCCGTATCCCCTTGGGACCGTATCCGGGGCCAGCGCCGAGCAGGTATCGTTTCAACCGTCGACTGCTGGCCACAGATACGGCCGAAATGTCTCTCCCCACAGATTCAATCTCGGATGATGTATTCAGCTGGAATGTACATGGGTTTCCTGGAGTATACTTTGAGCACTAAGTGCGCGAATTGCGCGGTGACGGCAATCGTGGGTATGTCGCAAATGAGCCACTGTAGATAGAGCACACTGTTCTCGACAGATGATGCCTTAGGAACATCTCGTCGCATGCCATATATCTGGGAGAGGTAGTCGGTACGCGCTTCGATCAAGTCTGTTGAGGCCATGCAACGCAGCATAGCGTGTTCCGGAGTCTCTACCGCACTTCTGCAAAATCTGCAATACCGCTCATTGTGTGGGACTTCTCGACGGTAACGTTCTCGCCACGCTAGTCGCTCTACTGCAAGGAGGCGGCACCCGAATATGATTCGAGTCAGCGCTCTCCTATGCGCGACCGTCTTTACGCGTAGATAGTGCCTAAGACACATCGATTCGCGCCTTGAGGGCGAGTTCCGCTGCGGTTCTCGTCTATCGCGCAGAAGGTACGTCTTTTTGCTTCGTTCAAGAGCCTCCGTCAACGAGGCGCTGACGCATATCCGCAGGCGCGATTGCAGACCGTGAATACCATCGGCCGTAAGTCCACAGAGGTCTTCCAGCTGTACTCCGAGGTTGACAACGCGTGCTACGATAGCCAAATCCATCAGCCATCCCTGCTGCCCACAGTTTGCCAGTCTAGTCGACTCGCGGTAGGCTGCTAGAGCGTAGGTACCTTCCGGCCTACTGCTGAGGTATTCCCATCATGGAGTACGATCCGACGAAGGGGTTCCAACGATAGATGATGCACATGATGGCTGATACGAGCGATGACAAGTTGGTGCAATTAAAGTTCTGCATCCGTGAGAACGGACGATGAGTACGACAGGAAGGGGATATTCTATCTCAAGAAACTTGACCGGTAAAGCTGAAGGAGGATGCAAGTGCTGCGCAGGGGTATGCGATTTCCAGATGTATTAATCGGCATGGAAGCAAACCGGACTTACCGGATGGAGTCAATCAACGGCAGTTACCGGACCAATGAGCCTTCATCTCACCCATCTCTCGTCCTCGCGAGCGCCGACGTCGCGAGCCCTGGTACAAGACATGTCCATCGGTGCGCACTGTGCTTTGCCGACGTCCACGATCTTATTCTGGTACTGTATCAGCGCGGCTGCCAGCCGAACTCCTAGCCATTATATTCGCACGGCTAGATTACTACGATCGAATCTCGCCCAGTCACGTTTGCCGTATATGGCGCTCTATTTCACTGTCTTTCCCGTCGGCACTGTGGTCCAATATCACATCGTCGTGCACCGTCACTGGCGCGCTACGCGAGAAGCTTCACCGCTCGCAAGGCGTTCCCGTGCAGCTTGTGGTGCGGCCGAAATTTTGGCTCGTCGAGGATACTATATGGGCGGTCGTCGAGCATCTCGCGCACATCGAGAGCTTGGATATTCATTTGGACGACGATTCGATCCCGAGCGAGGCCGACACGGCGGCAGCTGTATCCGTTGTCCAAGCTCTCCGCGCCCCCGCTCCTCTCTTGACGACGCTTCGCATCAATATTGATGACAACTTCTCTTGCGAGATACCACCCCCTCACAGTCAGTCTATGTATCTGCCTTTCGACTTATTCGCTGGGAATGCGCCTCGTCTTCGCCGACTATACATCGGCGTCGGCTTTGTTGTCCCCTCCTACTGCGCGGCGCTACGTACGCTTACGCACCTCGACTGCACATGTAAAGATGTCGCCTCGGGGGTTCTAGAATCTCTAGACCAATCATTTCCGAACCTCCAGACGCTGGTGCTCAGTTATCTCTATTGCCATGGCGTACTCCTACGTCCGTCCCGTCTTCAGCTAGAACAGTTCGAACTTATGACTTGGGACAGACTTGTCGTGGATCATTTTGGTATTCCTCGGATTAAGCATGTCGGTACCTTTCCCTATGATGGCTGGTTTGACGACTTCTCTGCGGCGTGCGGGGACGATGGACCCGGTCAGCTAACAGGCTGTGCCCTTTGCTTCGACCATCTTCACTTCAAGGTCTGGGATGACGCTACTGGCAATTCGTTCTACCTTTGGCACATCGGATCATTCAGCTTTCATCGCGATGTAGCATATCCCCCGCGATTATGGGACAACCTGCAGTCATTCGTCGTAAACGAAACTGCGATTGTCAAGAACGAGTTTCCTCTTCTCCCTCAGATGCAGCATCTGAATGTCATCGTCCTGGATGCATTGCAGTACTACGACGCGCGGTATCCTCGTTCTTCAACGGGTGTCTTTGTCGTAACACGGGACTTGGATCCTATCCGTTGTCCCGCGTTGCGTACACTGACAATTGCTCGACTTGACCCGGGTGCTCGTGTGGGCCACGAGGTGGACCGGCTGGACGATTCGAGAGTTTACATGGCGCTCGCCTGCGAAGATGTCGCAAATTTCATACGAACTTCTCTCCAGTTCGATACGCCGAGACTACAGTCACTGATGTTCCTTGGAGTAGACATCATTTTCGACACGGAAAGCTGCTTTGTTGCACTTGTGGAGGCTGCGGACGTTGTTCAGGTTCGGGAAGGATACTACCCGAACCCGATAAGAACCGATGTCTAGGTAGTCGTAATTTACTTTGTCCACCATGTGCATTATTCGCTTATGTTCTGTATACTGCATGACGATAGTGGTCAGGTGCATTCAAAGAGCTCTGCGTAGCGCCGATTCGGGTCGCAGAAACGGAATAACATTCATCGAGTCCAATATATTCCTTCGGAGAATGACAAGCAACATTGGCTGCTATCGAGAAGCCGAACATATGAGCTGTCGCTTTGGGGAGATCGTAGAGAATAATGAAGAGCACTCATTACTCCGGATTACTCCTGTGGGCAGGGGCAGGCATGCGCCTGCTGGCTGCTCTGGTATCTCCGTCCGCATCTCCCGCATGGGTAGCCGTGAGCTTTTTGTACATGTTTTTGCAACCTGGTCCCTGCTTTGGGTCTTTGAAAGTGGCAGCGCAGTACACGCAACCAATTTTGCCGTGGTGCCCGAGCTGATGAATGGCACGATCTTCCGACGTTGCAAATGTTTGCGAGCAATTGGCAAAGCAGAACAAGCGACCTGATGAGCTAGTAGGAAGCGCGGAAGTGGAAGGAACGGAAGCTATGCTAGGATACGGCGAATGAACAGCGTATGCGCCCTGGGAAGGATCGTGCAGCTGTTCGTAGGTGGCAGGCACGGGAGCTGTCGGTCGAAGCTGTCGAGTCTGGGTCGCGGTTCTGTTCAAGTTCGGATTCTGCTGCTGTTGTCTGTTTCCCTGGTAAGATTGGACGCCTCTCTGGCTCAGGAAAGCCTGAGCCTGACGTGCCGCTTGCTGATATCTCTGATCTTGCTGCTCAATAGTAAACACCAACCCGTCAGGACCGTAAAAGTCGCCTCGTCCCAATCTACGCTCCATCAGTATCCCCATGATCAGGTTTGGGGAGGGTACACGCTTACCCTGAGTAATTTGGATCCCTAGCATGCTGCAAGTAGGCCCAGTCCCCGGTCATTTGCCTGAAAGCGTGTCAATTAAGCGTTAGTCTTCGCAAGGTTCGCGCCACGTACCCATCTGGGCCGGATCCGTGGCCGCTAGCATAGGAAATTAGGCATTCGTGATCAGAACGAACGTCGTTGCACGTACCCTTGAGCATCAGCGTTCGCGCCGTTGTTTCTACTAGTATGTGAATGATGTGGCTAGTGTTGCGGGATGCTACGTCACTCACCTTCCAGTGTTCATGGCTGGAGACTATGAATGTGGAGAGCGATTCGGAAACGATACAGACGAGGAGATCGCCCAGTCGGCGTTCGTGCCGTTGTTCCTATGTGAAAAACGTCATGTGGCTAGCGTTGCGGGATGCTACGTCACGCACCTTCCAGTGCTCATGGCCAGAGAGTATGAATGTGGAGAGCTATTCGGGAACGATATAGACGAGGAGATCGTCCAGTCAAGTAGTTGACTGATGATGGGTTAGACACGCACCTCACCGGCTATTTATACGTATTCTGCGTCTTAGCCACATTGCCTGCGACGCGTACGCCTGCCGCATCCGGATATGTCGACTGCGGTGCCACTCAGTGGTCGAAATCGAGAAGTCGAAGCGAGAAGAACGATACACGAACGCGGTGCACACCTGTCAAGTGGCCACATCGTCCTGTTCGGAAACTAGGCTCAATCTGCACATGGCCATTACGTTAGTCCGCACCTTCAGATCGCACCTTCGAATCAGTGTCCATGTGAGAGAGATGAAGGTCGCGTGAGCGCCGAAGAGGGGAATGAGCACGGAGCAGATCTGGTCACGAGAGACGTCAATAGCCACGTCCGACCCGCACAACTTCCGAAAGTCCGGAGAAGCAGAAACCACCAAATCCGCAGCGTCATTCCAGTTCCTTACCGAACAGGACGCGCGTATCGATTGTTAGATTGTGGCTTTTCGCCCTGTCCCGCATTCCGAATCCCCAGAAGGAAGAAATGCGGAGAAGATGCCATGGAGAACACGGATGGTTTGCCAGGAGTTGAAACCAACATATGCGAAGACTAATCTCCTAGTGAAAGGGCATCCGGTACGTGGAAGGACCGGATGTGCGGAAATCCCGTCCACCTGCTGCTCTCCTAAACGAGCGTCTCCACTGGCAGATCGGTCCGCACCCCCGTCGCTCATCCATAACTGATATAAGACTTGCACCGTCCTTTTTCTGATATAAGACTTGCACCGTTCCTGTATGTACCATTCGCACACAGAGCAAAGTCACTCGGTCTCATCATCTGCTATCGTAGCTCACACGACCTGCCAAGTGTCGGCACATTCAAGCCCTAGACGCGTGTGTCTCACGGGACGCCTGGGAGTGCTATTGTCTCTGAGAGGAGAGGGGAAACAGAGCCACATGCTACATAGCATCGATACATCCCGTTGGAGAGTTCATATTGACGGTTTCGTCAGACGACGCAGGCGATTCCAGGACCGGTGCAAAAGACGGGGAAAGTAGAGAACTAGCCGTCGCGCGTACACCGATTGACGTGTAACGCGAGGATCAAAGTAGATACGACTTCAAGTTGCGTTGTGAGCAGACAGCGTAACTGTGATCGTGCGCGGGCAGTGAGCGGACATGAAGACCAACGCGGCAATTACAGTAATAGTACCGCTCCGCTAGTCAGCCCACCCCCCCCGGCGAGATTGCGGCAAAGCGAGACGTGGCACTGTGAAGTACAGGACGAGAGTAAGAGGACTCAATCGGATCATGATGCTGAACTAAGCTCAGCCGCGAGTCGCAGCAGTCGCCGCGACTTGGGGCACCGAAAGAGTCAGAGTTGACGCGCCCCAAAGGCCAGCCTAGCGATATTTGCGTGTGCCGAGCGACTCGATAGTAAAGAGCTAAAGAAGGAATATCCGATCAGCGGAGGATGTCGAGCTAGGAGGGCAGAAAGTGATGCGATGCCAGCGTCACGGTAGAGAGACTCGGGAAGGCGTATTAGATGGAGGGCTTACGCGCTCACACAGGAATGAATAGATGTCGCAGGTCAGTAGTAGATTGAAAGTTGTGGGCCGCGCTGCGTTTCTTGGCAAGACCATGAAACGGCAGAAGGAAAAGACGAGGAGACGAAATGCTATGCTAGAGGATTATTGGCACATCCGCACGTCAAGGTCGTTAGGTTCGTAAGGTAGCGGCGCTCATCGTGATTGTCGAGGTGGGCAAAGAAGCTCGGGCGCTGTACAGGTCGTTCGTACAAACGCACGCAAACAAACCCGGCGCCTTCTCCTCCCGCCATGACCGATGACGACCGCACACAAGTGAAAGGGTGCGCCCTATTTTTTTAATCACTATGGAGACTGACTACATTCAGCGCCGCCGGAGAGGTGGTGGTTACTTATATCGGCCGAACGGAGAAATTTGAGCTGGGATAGCCAGCTAGCTCGCCGCCGGCGCGCGCGTTGTGACGTCACGCGCATCGTCTTCAAGTATCTACACGTAAAGGACTGTATTGGCGTTTCGCACGTATGCGCGTACTGGCGCTGGCTCGCGATCAACGATCCTTTGCTCTGGACCGTGCTCGATGGACAGTCTGCGTTCGTCCCCGTTCTGTGGGCGCGGACAGGCTCCGAAATCTCCGTCGACGTCAACATGAACCTCAGCGAGGACACGTTGGGAGACGTGGCGTGGTGCATTGCCACTCACTTCACTCACATGACCAGTCTGACGGCTCGTCGGCTCGACCGGGACTCGGAGTCGCGAATGACTTCGTGGGCGCCACTCTTGGACGCGCTCAGCCAGCCCAAGCCAGCGTCGGCGTTACGGCTCGCCCGCCTAGAACTTGATTTGTCAAAGGCCACGGCGGATGAAGTTCGAGGCCTCCCACTATTCCCAATGGGCGCCTTCGCGCCGATGTCGCGCCTTCGCGAGCTTGCGTTGATCCGGGTCCGTGTATCCGATTTCTCCCTGCTGCCTACTGGTCTCATATCGTTCGCGTACGGCAATGAAGAGGATCCCACTAGCACCCCCCTTAAGTTACGGTGAAAGACCTCCAGACAATGATGCAGACGTGTCCCGCGCTGACGTATCTGTGGCTTTCCTTCTATTTTCACGCTGCGCCGACAGACTTCGACGACATCGCACCAGCGCCGACCCAACTCAGAGAGCTTACCTTGGGTGTGTGGCCTCGTTTCTGCGGGCCTCACGGAATCCATCCTAGACTACTTCATGTGCCAGGACATGCACTCAGTCGCCGTCAGCAGCCATTGGGACCGGCCAATGTTCAACTTTCTATCCGACTTCCACGCACAGCACATGTACATCCGCGCTACAGACGATATCGCCTGTGATCTGCTTGTCATGGACGCTGGTCGTCGTCGTCGGCACGTGCACACCATAGCTTCTGAGCGGTTGGGTATTTATCCCGCACTGTGGTCATCTCTCATCTTGTTGACCGTCTGCAACGAGAACTACGCCATCAAGCGCCCGGAGGCACCTACCCCACACCTCAAATCCTTAACACTATACTACCGCCGCCGTTCCTGCGAACAGACTATCGATCAGATTTTCCTTTGGCGACCTCTCGATCTCAGCGGCCCTCCCGTCAGTTGGTCATGTCACACCCTACAGACCGTTACATTCGCGGTCGCGAACCAACTGGATCATGAGGAGGGTTGGCCGCTGAAACCTATCACTCTCCTCTCGAGCGCTATTCTCGACCTTGTGACGTGCGAACTCGCGAATTCTAATGTTTCGCGCGTCATCATTGCGGGCGACTCGAACACTATCCAAGTCAGGTCCGATGCGGAGCAGCAACTGCCTTTCGAGCTTCTGTTCGACACGAGCGCACCTGCTATTCCGCAGAAAATAGAAATGAGCTTCGACTTCGAGGGTTTCAGTCGGGAATAGGTGGTCAGCGGAGGATGCCAGGACCCGAGATACACAATTGCAAACCAGGAGTTGGGGACTATCACTCCCCCGAGACGTTCCGCGTCAATTACGTCGTACATGACTCCGGTTTAGCGTTACATTTCCTTGTTCCTCTTGGAAACAGTGCAATACGCATACGCACCTTCACATTCACCCGCTTCCGCAAGCTACGGCCTAATTAGCGTAAAACAACCCTCAGCGCTTCCACCATGTCCTTTATGGTCCAGTCGGACGGGCAGGTTCTCGCGTGCGTCTGCGCTTTAAATTGTATCTAATATTCGCAAGGTCGTTGCTCAGGCGAGAAGGAATCGTGCCCATCCCTGCTGCGCGTGAAAACGCGAGCTACGAGATTCAGCTTGCAGCAGGCGCACGTGTGGGGACGCTGGGCAACGACGTTACGCGACTCGTATTTCAGTTTCTGCGCCTTAAGACCTGTAAGTATCGGCGTCTCTCAGGCTCATGCCTGCGCGTTCTCGCCTTGGGTAGCGTTGGGCGATCCCTTGCTCCGGACCACATGATGATTACGGCCCATGCACAGAATCCATGTACCTTGACGGCTTCATCGGACTATGGATAATATGAAAAGGAGCAGGTGCGGAGGGCGAAGGCCGGTGTACTAGTCTACTGTATACGATCTGGAGGAGAGAGAGCCTTCACTGTGAAACCCCACAAAAGGGACGTCGCTGTCTCTTTCGCAGAGAATAGCGTAGCAAACAGCTTCGAGCGGGAAAATTTCATGATTACCAACCTCAGGATTCAACATGCTTGTGACCGGACTGTTTTGCCGGGACTCGAGGCAAACAGCGGTAAACACCCTGCTATCTTGCCTCTGACCATGTCTGCACTCGCCATGCTAAGCCAAATGTTCCCTGGGTACGCCCAGCGCCGTACTTATTGGCTGCGTCTTGTTGACTTTTGCACAGCCGTTTCACAGAGGTTGTGGTCGTATCTGCCGCACGCAGAATCATGAGCTACGACGCGCAGCTCGCGGCGGGCGCGCGCGTTGTGACACTCGGGGTCGACGTAACGCGGCTTGTGTTCCGCCTCTTGTCGCTCAAAATGTGTGTCGTTGTCTCGCACGTCTGTGCATACTGGCGCTGGGTGGCTGCCGGTGATCCCCTCCTTTGGACGACGCTCAATGGCTCGCCGGTCGCGTTACCTGTGATGTGGGCGCGTGCGGGTTCCACAACGCACATAGACGTCCGTATCAGCTTCCGTGGTAGCATGGGCGCAGATGTTTCGCCCTGCATAATCGAGCACTTATCCCGGATGACGAGTCTGAAGGTGTTCGCGCGCGGTGCGGAGGCCCTACCGAAGCCTGACCTGTTGTGGAACGATGTGCTGCAAGCGCTGTGTCGACCGGCGCCTAGATTGATTCGTCTGCTTCTCGAGGGTCCGCGTTGGAGAAATCCCCAGACACCGACCGAGATCTTCCCGTCCACCGCATTCGCCTTCATGTCGAGTCTGCGGCAAATTTCTCTGCTTCAGGTTGCGGTGTCTGATTTCACGCTGCTTCCTCCGACGCTCACATCGTTTGCTTACGTCCAGTACCGCTGCAGTTGAAGGAGTTCAAGCTGGGCCGGACGATTCGCGGAGGGTACAACACTTGGCGTATCA
Source organism: Exidia glandulosa HHB12029 (assembly GCA_001632375.1). NCBI lineage: Eukaryota > Fungi > Basidiomycota > Agaricomycetes > Auriculariales > Exidiaceae > Exidia > Exidia glandulosa. The sequence goes on along the minus strand of KV426041.1, from coordinate 83,030 downwards.
TTCCACGGGTCTTGAACTATCTTGAAGCTGCCAGGATGGATCACGTGAACGTTTGCCATCTCGGGGATGAACCGGTTCTCGGTATACTTAACGATTTCGTGGTCCATACTATGTCCCTCCTTCCCACCACGTTTTATCGGGGGACTTGTGATCTACTCGTTGTCGATCTCGACGGCAGACTTCGCCGCATTCGCGGTGCGAACTTTGAGCGGCTGGACAATTTCCCCGGACTCTGGCAGTCACTTGCTACGCTTACCGTCTGCGGCGACCTCACGAACCCACTACCTCGGCCCCCACCACCTACTCCGTCTTTACAACTACTCCGGATCTTCTTCCGTCGTGGCCGGTACCCCCGGACTCAAGATAACATCACGCTCTGGAAGACCGGGGACGAGAGTTGGCAATGCCCGGCATTGACGACCGTCGAGTTTGCTTTGACGTTCCCGTTATCCAACCAGCCTACCGTTCAACCCATCACGATGCCTTTGCGTGCTGCTCGACATCTTGTCACTGCAGAGCTGGCTTCTTCCCGAGTTACATCCGTGATTGTGACGGGCAGGGATCTCACCATTAGCTCTGAGCCAGGCGAGCGATGCTCGTTCTCTCTGCGAGTCGATAAACAGGACTATTATATCTCTGTGGTCGACACCGCACTTGGATTTGACGACCTTGATGAGTAGAGAGGCGGTTTAAGCTTACGCTTAATATTGTTTACTCGTGACGGTAGCTGTGTTTCAGGTCTTCGTCAACGTAAGTTAAAGGGTACAAGGGCCTACGCATCGTAAACGTCGCTCGCAGACCATATGTTCATTTCCTCGCGCGCCACATCTTCGAATCATAGCCCGTCCCCGTCTTGAACCCACACTGTGCCAGATCCCGCTCTACGCGCAGCTCCATGAACTTCTGCATTATGGCATCCTGCATCATCTGCTCCTGCGTCGCCAGAAGTTTCCGGATGCGCCAACGCTCTCGGAGGATTTTCTGTGCATCGGATTGATGGAGCGCGCTGAGCGCGGGCTGCGCCGAGGTCCACCTCTGCTGCAGCGCGACGCGATGCAGGTCCGGTTCAACGGTCCGCGCGCGCGGGGGACGGCCATTCGACGTGGGAAGGACGCGGCACTCTATTGCCTTAACTTTCGTGTTGGGTCCAAGGAGCGAGGGGAAGACCACTCGCTTGACTGTGCTGGTGCCGTCTCTGTGCCTGAAGCGTATGAAGGGCGTATTCCGATTTCGTCGACGCGCTGGCTCTGAGATGTCGGACAATAGCTGCGCAGGGGCGCTCAGCGCGGGAAAGGAGGGTGTCGTCCGAGTCTCGCGCGCCGGACGCGATGGATTGATACTGGTCGTGAGCGGTCGTGGTCGACTTATGGGTTTCCTAGCTGTCGTTGTCGTCTTCAGATCTGGAGGAGTGGTTGAGCTCCGCGACCACGGCAGACGACGCATGAGTGTGGCGGTCTTCGTCTGCAGCTTCTGTAGCCAGTACGCCTGGCGCGAGTCTGTCTTCGCAGGCGTGGTTCCAACGAGTTCGCCATCGACTCGATACGTCCAGGGCTGGCCCGATGTGTTCGAGGCGTCCGTGAACGGGGAAGGCTGCTTCGATCCCGCGTCGTTCGCGTCACCGTTATCTGTGCGCAGTAGCTTCGCGGGTCGCTCGACGTCAGCATCGTCGCTGCGCTGGCGCTTGTGAGCAGACATGAGGAAAGATGGTGGCGGAAAGAGGCAAGAGGCGTGTTCGCTGAGTTTAGAATACACGAGAACAATAGAGCACCCTTTCGGTCAGTTGAGTGATCCGGGGTAAGTGATCATGTGGCGCTGCACGCCGCAATCATGCTCTTATATCCGAGCTGCGCATGCGTCCTACGCGCACGCGAACTCCATGACCGTGACTTCTCCGCCCTCCCAGAGCCTCGAAAACTGAAGTCCGGCAGCGTTGCTTTCGCCAGTATCAGCTCCATGGCAAGAAGAATTGGACCCAGACGGTGCGTACCCGATGCGAATAAAGTCGTCCAGCGTGCGCTCGGCACCGTTGTAGCACGCGAGCATGTTGATGTCCATCATATATCTCCTTTGAGCGCCGGTACCGAAGTTTGCGAGGAGAGGCGGCGGTGCGAGTATGGCTCCGGCCGCCGCGTGGTTTGCGTGTTGTGTAGCGTCGTGCAGCATAAATTCGTCTATGTGGGAATGAGCGTCGTCTCACGGCTTTACTCTGGCCCGACTGACGGATAAGTAGCTTCGAGGTTTTCTTCTTGATCATCGCCTTCTTGATATTCGTGAGGATCGTCACACAGTCCGCTTCTGGCCAGTCGTGCCTAAAGTCTGTGTCAGCCTCCATGCAATCGCTGAGTACCACGATGACGCACAGAACGTGCTTGAGCTGCAACCGCATTCAGTACTATCTAGCTCGTAGAGGCCATCGGTCAACGTACGTAGTAGAAGTCGCAACCGTCCACGGGCGAGTTCTCCAGGAAGTTAATGGCAACAAGTCGGACGTCTCCTTTCGCCAGCCCATGAGGATCTTCCTTCTCCCAAAGCTACACAGTTGAAGTCAGATGACTGATCCGCTGAGCCCGAGTTGAGTGTACCTTGTGTCCGTCTTCAACTACCGAAGCCATATCCTGCACGACGACCTTGACGTGCGGGTGCATTTTTCGCAGCGCCAGAGAGACGTGGCCAACTGCACCGCCGATATCGCAAAATGTCGTCCCAGGGGAGACCTTCGGCCAGGGATAGACTGTGGAGTAGTTTGATGAAGCGTTGTCGAGACTGTGATAGTACTTACTGCGTGCGATCTCGTCTGTGCCGCCTTGAAGGCCAGTGTATGCAATCATCGCCCGCGAGAATCGCTGGGTAGTTGACGTCAGAGTGATCGAATAACAACAGATCCTCGTGACTGCACCTCTGCTCGCCATGTCTGACAGTTACGATGAGTCAGTCATCTCAATCTGAGGAGAGAGTGCAGACTTCTGTCTCATAGCGCTTGAAATGTGCCTGTCCGTGCGCGAGGAAGTACGCAGTTTGCTCGACGCCGTTATTCCCAAGCCACTCCGGCTTCGTAAGGGCTTCCGGGAGATAGACGAATGCAGTGTTCAACTCGTCAGTCCTGTAGCAACCCGCCCGTCAGAACAGGCGCGACACGCGTCGTGGAGCACGGACCCGAAGTCAACCAAGGCGTTAGTGTTCGTGCCTGACAGAAGGCACACACTCAGCCGATTGTTCGCGAACACATCCTTCGTCACTGCAGCAGTGGCAGGACTTCAGAACCGCCTAAGTGTGGTGGACCCATACGGACCTTCGGAGAAACAATGCTTGACGGCCAGGTTACGAAGCACGCGTCCAAGCTTGCCAGCATCCACCTTCGCCCCGGCCGCTAATTCAGCTACAGATTTAGGGCCGTCTCGAAGCTGGTCGGCGATTTTGGCCTTGATAGCGACTCGCAGGCACGCCTGATCGACGCCCTGAACGGTGATTCGGAGGAAGTTGTATGAGCGGTTATGGGCGTCTGCGTATACGGATGACCAAACGTACTCCGAGTGTCCTCTAACATCGTCAGTTGTGAACAGAAAATGTTCAAAGAATTGGGCATTGGCCTACATTGGCCATGATATGCGGGGCGGGCGCAATGGATGCCACGAGCTGGGCGCATGCGCCCTCAATTACTCGGACGGCGTCCCGAATGACCTGCGTGTCGAGCACAGCTGACGAATTGGTGCATTCGAGCGTAGGGAGCAGCCTCGAAGCCGCGGCATAATCGTGTAGTACAGACTCAACGCTCTTCGTGATGAGCGTAGTGAGTTGCGAGAAGTAAGCTGTCGCCTCTTCAACGGATCGCGTGTTGTAGACCATCGTGCGTGTCGCGTGAAATTGAGGCTCAAGGGTAAAGCTTCTTAAGCAAGGGACATTGCAGCCGCTGTTGTGCCGCCGGTGGCGGAGAAGGTCGTGCCATTCGAGCACTAACAACTGTCCGACAGCAGTTGGAATGCGTGAGACAGTCGAAGTAGTGGCGCCAGCGCTTCATAGTGTCATTCCTCGCATCCGGATCCGTGTGGGTGCCGAAAGTTGATTACTACAGACGTCGAGATCTGCGTAGCGGGACAGACGAGAGTCGATGTTCAGGACACGAATGCATGCACAGGCTGAACGGTGAATTCCAATACTGTAACTTCGCCACCCTCCCAAATCCGCACGAACCGGAAGCCGGCTGCGTTCCTACACGGTTCGTCAGTCAGCATTTCCGGACGCGTAATCGCTCATGACACTTGCCCGATGCGGATGAAGTCATCCAGCGTGCGCTCCGCGCTATTGAAAGTCGAGAGCATATTGACGTCCATCAGGTGGTGGCGTAGAACCCCGGCACCGAAGTTAGGTAACAGCGGCTCGGGAGCGTGCGCAGAGCCCGCAGTCACGGTACCACGCTGTCTGGTCGCGTCTCGCAGCGTGAACTCGTCTAGAGTCAAGTAAGATCTAAGTATAAAATGTGTGAGCGGCTGCCGGCTTACGGAGGAGAAGCTTCGAGCCATCTGAGGTCATGGAGGCCCTGATATTCTCGAGGATGGTGACGCAGTCTGCGTCCGGCCAATCATGCCTGTAAGTGGATGTTAGTCTCACATCACGGGTACAGCCAGTTGGGCTTACAATACGTGCTTGAGCTGACGGAGCATGACCCGGTTAGACGAACAGGAACCTATTAAAGGGAGTCGCTTACGTAGTAGTAATTGCAGCCCGGAAGTGGTCTCTGCTTAACGAAGTCCAACGGTAGGAGTTGAACGCTCTGTTGATCCACGGCTTCCGGAAACTCCCTCTGCCAGACCTGTAGGTGACAATCAAAGATCTACAGAAACTCGTGAGATATGAATCGTACCTTTCTGGCTTCTTCTATCACAGAAGGCAGGTCGTGCACGACGACGCGAAAGCTTGGGTTCGCTTTCAGGAGAGCCATGGAGACATGGCCGACAGAGCCTCCGATGTCGCAGAAAGTTGTGTCGTCCCTCACGGCGGACCATGGGTACACTGAGAATCTGAAAAGTAGGGACAGAATCAATGGAGGTTAAACGTACCGCGTGCTATTTCGTCTGTCCCACCGTGAATGTCACTCCAAGCGACCATCCCTCGCGAGAAGCGCTGAAGTCGACTTAGCAGATTACCGTGCCTTCAAACTGAGATATCTCACCTCTCCGCGCCAAGCCTAGATTTGCGCAGTGAGCGCAGGCCGGACGCAAAGAACGAGACGCACTTCGACAGTTGCCTTCTCAAAGAGCGTCTGGCCGTGTGCGAGCACGTACGCCGACGCGTTGGTCTTTGAACTACCAATCCATTCGCGTCTAGTCAGAGCCTGCGCGAGATGCGCAAGTCCCATGTTCACGTCGTCAGAGCTGCGCGGGGGTTCGTCAGACAAGTACAACTGAGACTGTGCGTAGACGCACACGAAACCAAGCAGTCCGCTGACGTTCTCCGAAGAGCGCAAACAGACGCTGAGCTTGTTGTTCGCATAGACATCCTTCTCGACTGCGCCACTGGTTGAGACACTATGCTGATCAAGGAGCGAACTGGCAGGGCTCACCTTCGGTGAAACAATGTTGGATTGCCATGCAACGAAGCACACGTCCCAGCTTGGCAGCGTCGACACCGGACTTCGTCGCCAGCTCTGCGACAGGCATCGGTCCGGCATCTAGCTGGTCGGCGACCTTGGTAGTAAGCGCGACGTTGATGCATGCGGGATCCACGCCCTGTCGTTGCGATAACCGGGTAAACGACAGAGCGCCGTCGCCATGTGCAGACGACGTACGCCAAAAGAACGCTGTCAGGACGATTGAGCGACAGACGCCGGTGCCGATGTGAACTTGAACATTGTACATACGTTCAACATAACATGCTGAGCAGGCGCAATGGACGCGATAAGCTGCGCGTACGCCCCCTCCAGGACGCGAACAGCGTCGCGCACGCCCTGAGTATTCAGCACTGCGAACGGATTGGTGCAGTCCAGAGTCGGAACAGGACGCGAGGCAGCGGTGTACTCGTCGAGAACGCCTTGAACGCTAGTCCTAATAAGGTCCACCAGCTGGAAGTACTCCGCTGCAGCCTCATCGACGGTGACCATCTGAGCCATGAATGCGAGGAAATGTCGGACCTGAGGTTGAACGAAAGTGCGTGCTTTATACCCCGGGCCTCGCTCATTCTATGATTGCTGCGATCTTCGTAAGACGTGGATCACCTTCGTAAGGAGACTGCGCGTCGCAGAGCTGATCAAACGCTCATGGAGCGCTCAGCAGCGCCAGCGTAGAAAATGGCCTTCAAAGGTCCGGATACTCCCGGACAGATCCAGGCCAGAAAAAGAACCAGAAATCCACTGCGGAAGGACCGACAGTGTGATGCGCGTTCGAGAGCGACTGTCGAGGATACGGAATATTCGAGGTGCATGTCACGGTAGTGGCGCTCGACAGCGGTAATGCGCGGAGAGAATATTGCCAGGGCGCTCAGATTCATGCGCATCGAGATCGGCGCGGGTTGCGCCCCATTCCCGGCGATAGTCTTTCCCAAGTGAGCGCGCGGCCAGAGGTGTATCGAGTTCACCGCCGCGAGTTGGCTCTAAACGGGCGATAAGTGACGATGCGTTCGAGAACATGAGAGAAAGAGACAAGTAGCAATCGGCAGAGCCCGAACCTTCTTCGTGAGATGTTCTTTTGGAAGCACATATGGAGACGCATTTCACTTGCATCGTACAATGTGATTCAGGACCGCAAGAAGATCAGATTCGAAAGGAATGCGTCGTACAAGTTGGATGTTGGACCAGCCAATTCAGCACATGGAATCGTATCATAAAGCACAGTAGTTAGTCGCGGTGAACTGTGCGGAGGTGACGCGCGAGAGCGTCACCACGGGAGAGCAGTAGGCCGCAGCCAGGGACGGTGCAATAGCACTTTCCCCGCGACGATGCGGCCGCCTCGATTCCACCGGAGCGATGGACAGTTTTTCGGTGACGAGTAAGGTCCGGTGCCCGAGAGAATGTTCTGAGGCAGGTTGGGCAGGTGGCCTTAGCCATGGCCGACTTAGCCTTCTTGCGCGATTTCCGAACGGACGACTCCTTTGGCGTAGCGGTCTTCGCTTTGGCTTTCTTCTTCGTCACTGCGGGGTTTGCCGGTGTGGGTTGCATTAGGGGCGGTGGTACAGCCGCACTCGACGCAGGAGATGACTGGTTCCTTTCGATTGGAGTTGTAGAAAGAACCTGGACTGGCGTCGGCGGCTGGATTGGGACAGTCGGTGCTGCCTCGGGCAGCTTGTGCAAGTCGTTCAGGAACGGCGCCCGCGCCACGCATGGCCAAAAGTGAAAGTCGAAGCTCGCCCTGTCCTCGAACGCGGCGCCGCAGAAGGTGCAGAAATGCCACCAGTTCGTATCGTCCATATGGAAATGATAGCCGTAGGTCGACATCGGAAAGAGGAGGTGGGGCTCGGTGAGAAACAGTTGCGGAAAACGGTCAGAGAATATGGAGATGAGAAAGAGATGGAGCTACCAGTCCCAGATTTATAGGCAGCCATGGATGAAGCGCTGTTGCTGCCAGGTGCACCGTGGCCACGGGCAGCGTCGCATTGAAGAACGACTACAAGCCGTTAAAGCGTATCAGAACCACTGTGGCTCGCACAGACCACGCCCTACGAGTGGTCCTACTTCTAGAGAACGGTAGGAAACGTGTCGCTGTAAAAGGGACGGTAGAGACTGTCCAAATGCGCCAGGCGGTCTGCAGCGAAGTTGAGACGATCTAGAGTCAGAAACGGGCATCCAGACGCAGGAGAGAAAGAAGCTGAACCACCACGAGGTACAAGCCATAAGCGCCGAAGCGCTTTCAGGGCCAGGGCAGAGGGAAGAAAGAAACAAGGATTCGGACCGGAACGGCGAAGCCCGAGCGCCCGTCTGCTCATGCTCATGAAATGCCTTGGCAAAGTGTGATATAACCCATGTCCTAATCTAATCTGTGCGCGATAGCATACAAAACTACTACAAAAATCTAACTGAAACCGATTCAACAATGTTCATAGTTTCTTCCCGCCGCCACCACCACTTCGCAACAAACTCGCGATACGCGTACGCACGCGTCCGCGCTCCAGCTTCTTCGCCTTGAGAGTTTCGTCCTCGCCATCCTGCCTTGATGACGCGCGAGTGCCCATCTCGGACGTGGATGCGTCAGACGATGGCCGCTGGACGGAGAGCGACACCGCGCTGTCACGTTTCTTCGTCTGCGTCAGGTACTGCACGAGCCCGCGTTCGTGTCGCCCGCGCGGCTTGACGTGCATGCTCTCCACCTCGGTCGAGTGTACAATTTGTTGCGCGCTGGGACTGTGCTCTTCCTGCACAGGCGACGGACCGGGAGGTGCGAACGCCGCCGACATCGTTCGCGCGCGTTTGTGCGCGGTGACATCGGCTTGCGCATGCGCGGGACTGCTCTGAGCACTTGGAATACCAGTCCACGACACGGACCGCTGTAGATCAACGTCAGTACGCAGCTCGCAAATAAACAGCACGAAACGAACCTTCGAGCCAAGTGTCCCAGCACCAGCGCTCATCGTCCTCCTCCTCACGCTCGCTAACGACGGCCGCGCCGGCAACTCATGGAACGTCGGCGGGTGATGTGCAACATTACTGATGCTCATGCGCCTGTTCGGGCTCAACGACCTCGCTCGCGAGGGTGACGCGGACGCTCGGATGGGACTGGGTGAGCGCGAACGGACTTGCGGGTGCGGCTTGATGAGGTCCGTCCACGACACTGTTCCTTCCGGCATAGGCGGATGCTTAAATGACGATGCTGCGCTACTGCCCGCGCGCGAAGCCTGCGGTCGACCGCCGTCGAAGGATGCGTGACTTGTCAGGTTGCCGTGCTATGGTGCGCGCACATCAGAACACAGTTACGCAGAAGTAGACAAACGGCATGCGTACCTCGTCGACACCAGAATCGTCGTACCGCTGGACATGACTGCGGCTGGAGAGTGTACTAAACACACTCAGCGTCCGATGGCGCCGCCCAGCCTTCTCGGGAGTAACAGTGCTCATGGTAAGAGCGCTGGGCGCAGAATGCGAATGCTACAAGCACAAGCGCTCGTCAGGAACGTCCTGCAACGCAGAAAGAAAGGAGGTGACTTACCGACATGGGCGGCGGGATAGGCGGCACAGGCGGGATCTCCTCCTTCTGTATCGTCCTCGACCGTCGCTTGAACATGCTCAAACTCCTCCTTCTGTCCGCCTGCGCCTGCGCCGGCTCCTCTGTGCCCGCCTTCGCCTTGCCTTTATCCTTCTTGCTCGAGAATAACGACACGGTCCGACTCCGCTTCACGCCAGGTTGCTCGTCCTCGAACGTTGGCTCAGGCGTAGTCATAGCAGTCCTCCGCGAACTGAGCGTGCTGAAAAGCGATACCGTCCGACTCCGTTGCGTCTTAGATTCCTTGCCGCGCTTCCCAGAGGTAGACGACGACGGCGACTCGCGCGAACGTAACGACGACGGCGCAAGCGAGACCGTACTCGCGTTCGCGCTCGCATTCCCAACCGGAAGATGCAGCTTCTGCAGCCCCTCGACCACGCGGCTGACGAACTTCCCGCTCTTCGTACGCCCGCGCCCGAGGTTCAGATTCTCGCGACTCGTCCCAGCAGCAGCTGCTGAAGGGAACCGCACTGAATCGCGCCACGACTCCACCTCATCCTGCGCACTTCCAGGACGCGCCCACTCGAAACTCGGCACACGTTCCAGCGTCTTCGAAGCGGAGGTGGATGGATGAATCTCCGGCGACGCAGACGGGAACACCTCGTCCAGAATCTGGTCGAGCGATAACGGCTCGACATCGCTCTCATCCGTGCCGCCCTCTGTATTCGGGAACGGCGCAGCCGACGGGACAGTCAGAAGCGCCGAAGACGAGCGACGCGAACCGAGCGAGCGACGAGACGATTTGTTCGACGGTGTACGATTATGCGATGGGCGTGAAGACGAGGGGGCGGAGATAGATGTCGGGAACGGGTCGTCCTGCACGAACGATGGCGCGGGCGGCGGCGGGGCGTACGCATCGACGTCAGGATCGCCAGACGCGTCCGAGCTCTCTTCCTCACGGAAGAACTTGCTACTCTTCTTCCTCAGCTTCGGCCGCTCATCCTCCGCATCCTCATCTTCCTCGTCGTGAGTGACTGAAACCTCGAAACTAGTCTGCGCACTCCCCGCGCTCGTGGGCGGACTCGCGCTTAACCGCGCAAGACTCTGGGCGGACGCGCGCTTGCGAACTTCACGCACGACAGTCAACGCGCTCTGTAACGACGCAACGGCCGCGTCGCGCGCAGCCTGTCGTTCGGTAGAGAAAAACGTCTCCACCTGCGACGCGGAGTCGTCCGGTCCCACTAGCGCGTCGAGCGAAGGACGTACGGGCATGGGAAGTGCGGCGTCGTCAGCATCAAGCGAGGGTCGCGTCGAGAATATGTCGTCCAAGGACGGAAGCGGACGCGTCTCACGCAAAGGCGTAGACTGCGCTGTAGGCGGCTCCTCGCGAATCTCGATGGGCGCAGCACCGGTGTCCAGAGCCATCAGGCTAAAATCCTCAAAGGAAGTGGGGATGATTGCGGGCAGCGCAAAGTTGGAGTGTGCGGCAGCAATATCCAAGATCGCGTCCAGAGGGACAGCCGGCGGCGAAGGCGGCACAGGGCTCGACGGGCGTAGGATATCTCGAACATCAGGCGTGACGGGCGACGGCTCAGAATGGATCGGCGACGGCGAGACGATCTCCAACTCCTGCCCCTCGTGCAAGTCGGTGTCGAGCACGAGCGGACCAGGCGAAGACGTCCGAGCAGGCGCGAACTCTACAGCGCGCGCACGTTCAGCATCATACTCCAACGCGGAAAGGGAGCAGTACGTACCTGTGGCGAACGGCGACGGTGGCAAGGCGACATATACGCCATCCACTGCCGAACCATCCTCTTCGTCCTCGACTACGGGCGCGAGAACGTGAAAGTCGAAATCGTCGAGTTCGACTTGTGCGTCCAGCTCCTCGTCAAGCGCGGTGGGCAGCGCATCCAGCAGCGGTTCGGCGGCCTGTGTATCGTCTTGGGACTGGGAACCAGCGTCAGAAGCGGGAAGAGCGTCGTCCTCAACGTCCAGCTCGGCGAGTATTGGCTCCTCTTCCGACTCAGGCGCAAGTTCCGTCTCCACATCGACCTCGACATGTGCGTCCTCAGGCTCGTCGTCGGCCAGAAGGATCGGCACCACGACCTCACCCTCCTGCGGCTGCGAGAGCTGCGCGTCCAACTCGGCGAGTGAGTGTGCTTGTTCGTCCTCCTCTTCCTCCGGCGCGAGCTCCTGCATCTCCTCGAGCGGCGTAACAGGCAACTCCCCCTCCTCTTCCTCTTCCTCCACCTCCTCATCGCGCTCTTGAACGGGTGAATCCTCCTCCTCATGCTCCACCATCCCCTCCTCCTCTTCTTCCTCCTCTTCCTCTTGGTACTCGGCAGGACTCTCAACAGGACTCCTTGGCCCAAAGATAGGAAACGCAGGCATCCCCTCCCTCAACTCCTCATTCTCCACATCGACTTCACCAAACGTACTCGACCGCTTCTTCTCCCCGCCACCCACAACCGGACTAGGCGGCGCGAAGGTCATAGGGCTCAACATCTGCTCCTCTTCCCCGTCCTCCCCGTCCTCACTATCAGCAGGCGAAGTAGGCGGGGACGACAGCGCGGCGGACGCAGGACCCGATACGCTACTTGTCGCAGCGCTCGTCGAGACGGACAAATTCCGCAGCAGTGGAGGGAAATGCGTTAGGGGAGGAAGCATGTCTGCTGCTTCGCTCTGTCCGGAAGTAGACGAGGACGGGGACGGTGCGAGAGGCGAGTCTGCGTCTGCGTCGACGACGGGAGATGTGGCAAGCTCTCGGTCGTCGTCGATGTACGTCGAGACAGCGAGGTCGTCGTGCTCGTCCACGGGCGCAGAGACAGTGGTATCTTCCATGGGTTCTTCTGCGAGCGCGTAACCTTCCGGAACGACGTCGTGAGGCTCAGGCGTCGAGACGACGAGCTCCTGGTCCTCTATGGCGTGGGCGTCCTCGACGGGATGCTCCTCGACAGTGTAAACTTCCGAAACGAGGTCGTGGGGCTCGAGCTCGTCGGCGTCGTGTGCATCGGCGAGCGCGAGCGCAAACCCTTCAGATACGAGTGGCGGCGACGACACATCCTCCACATCCTCAGCCTTGCGCTCGTCCTCCTCCAGCGCAGGTGGCGGGTACAGCGCCTCGAGTAACGCAGCAGGGACACTCAACCGTGCGGGCTTCGGCGCTGACACGAATTGGAGCTCGAGCTCGGACGAGATTGGTTCCTCCGCATCAACGTTGTCGTGTGCGTCCGACAACGCGGCGTCTTCCGCATCAGGCGCCGCTGGGAGTCCCATAGACGGCGGCGAGGAGACCAGAACATCGCCGTGCGTCTCCAGCGATGTAGGCGCGTTCACAACCGGTTCCTCAAAGACAAGCAGAGGAGAGGGCGCGGCCGCGGGCTCGAGTAGTTCGTCTTGTTCTGCCGCGAATGACGAGGGGGCATCAAGACGCGTAGGAACGGTGGGCGGGATGAATTCTACAGCGTGCGCGACGGCCAGGTCGTTGTCTTCGTCGTCAGAGTACGGTTCCGGTACAGCAGGAAGACTCGACTCTTGGGCGAACGTTACGAACTCGGGTACGGGCGGCACGGACGATGGTGGTGGTGAAGGTTGGAACGATAGCGCGTCCGCAACAGACGCCAACGCGCTCACGGGTGGCGGACGCGCGAGGAACGTGTCCTCCTCGTCCCCCAGAGCGGCGGGCAACTCTCCATCCCGCTGAACAGAATGCGCGGGGTTCTCGCGAGGCGTAGACTCAGCCACGGCCGTCGGACGCGCGGTGAACACGTCCTTTTCGTCGTCCCAATACGCTTCAGGCGCCGCAGGAAGGCTCGCCGCTGGTTCAAAGGACCCTTGTGCATGGCGCTCATGCATCGCCGTCCGCTCGGTCGTAAACACCGGCACAGACAGAGCGCGTTCGCGCAGTAACGGCGGAAGGATGGGTACGCTGGTCGTCGCGCGATGTGTCGGGCTCGGGCGCATGGGAATGCTGAACTGTGGGGATGGACGTTCGTGACGCGGCGAAAGGAGGAGCGCGCGTAGGAAGGTTGTTGGAGCGTCCTGCTCCGGCTCGTCTTCAGGCTCGGGTTCCTCTTCTGGCTCGAGAGGACGTGAAGGAGCTGGGTCGAGGGATGGTTTACGCGCGTGGATCGGCGGCGTCGAGGCAGAGGTCGAAGTCGAAGTCGTGGATTGCTGCAAATATACAGGTTAGCGCGTGCGCGTTGCGTCCTCGAGGCAATAACTACGTACCTGCTCGTCGTGCAGCGTTAGGAGCAGGCTGCTTGACGACGCCGTGGACAGGTCGATCTCGGACTCTTCCTGCTCGACGTGGTCTAGAACGGCGTCTAACGGCTGTCCACGGTGCCACAAATAGGCAATCAGCTCGACGCTCGACTCTTGACGACGAGGACCGGGAAGGGAGCACGTACCTGTAGAGTCGGCCTGAGCGGGGAACCAAGTATGAGCGGTGAGCCCACATGTGGCGAGTGCGAGTGGCGGCCGAGGAAAAGGGGCGAAGTCGCCGGTGTATTGGAGTGCGCGATAAGTTGCCCGAGACCGAGTAGACGCGGGCTTAGGCACTCGTGTCCTGCTGGTTTGGGTTGGTGCAGGGATTGGAGCGAGTCGAGCGCGCGTTCGAGGTGCGGACGGCGCTCGTCGTCGGGCGGAGCGACGCGGACGAGGTGTTCCAGTTTCTTTACCAGCGCGTCGACGTCTTCTTCCTCTTCTTCCTCTGCTGCTAGTGGTTGGGCTGGTGGGGGTGCTGGTGCTGGGAGGATGTAGCGGTGTAGATGCTCGAGCGTGACCCTGAAGCGTGTGGGCGAGAGCGAGGAGAAGGAGAGCGCGAGGAGCGAGAATGCGAGTACGTCGAGTAGGACGGGTCGCGCGAGGCTCGTGCGCACGTAATCCTGCTCAACGTCAGGATCTAATCAGCGCGTACGTGAGTACTTGTGCGTACTGTGAACGGCATGGCGGGTTCGTCGTGTGTCTAGTGTGTGTTGGTTGTATTCGTGCTCATGAAACGAAGCGAAAGGAAAGTAGAAAGGTAAGAGCTGATCTGCAGCTGGAAGGAAACGAGTGTCGGGTCCGGGGTCTGGTTCGGGATGGCGGTGCGGTGCGGTTGGAACGCGGGTTGAGCGGAGTCTATTCGCGCCTCCTTGCCTTCTCGCTTGATCGGCAAGATCGTCCTCTCTTCGGCCCAGGTTGTTCGTCGTCGGTCGTGTGCGTAAGAAAGACGATGAAGTGACAACGTGCACAACACCCGCACTCATCCTCATCGCCACGTGTAATCTGGACCACAACCGCGAACCGGCCCGTCCTCGGTCCAGCCCTGCAACTCCAGCCAGTATCAGTCTCTGTCATCCGTTCCTTCAATGCGGTGGCTACACCTCTCGTCCACTTTCCTTCCATGTCCGTTAATACACCCCGAACCCGAAGACTAGTTATAGATAAAGCACACATACCTATGCCCCCCACTTGCGACAATCCTGAGCTACATCGCTCAACCATTTTCTGCTGTTCCGGTACGTCGTGATATCCCCTTGCTCTCGTACTGATCGTCTGCCTCTCTCATTTATCCCAGGCGCAGATACGCCCGTTCTTCCCGCACGCCCGCGCTCGACGATCTGTGGATTTCATATTATCATTGGCAAGGGAAAATGAAGAACAACCTGTCCTCGTCTCATGAACACGGGTCAGAGACGTCGAGCTGTCACCCGGATCGACCGAGGGGTGTGTGTTCTCGGCCTCTGCTGCCACCTCGGAACATGATCCCAGGACACTGACTAACTTTCGCTTCCTGATTGCGATGTGAGGGAACTCTTAGCTGCGAACTAGTGGCATGTGCATTGACTACATGCAATCTACTACAGTACAGTCGCGAATCCACAGCTCATAGACGCACTGCACAACGCGTCAACAGACACCTGCCACTGAACATTGCGTTACATCGATCCTGTCGATCCGGTTAGTACTGGATTGTTCAAGTACGCGCAGATCCGGGCGCGCAAAAAGTCGTTCACTTCGTTGTCTTTCACGATGCGATCGCGAACAGATGAAGTTATAGATTCTCGTGCGTCGGGATGCCGAGCCGACGTTTTCCCCTGAGCAGATGCAAATCCACACCTGAGTCTGCCGCCAACACAGCCGGTTCATTGCTGTCTACTTCTCGGCTCGTCCAAGCATAGCACCATTACATTGAATCTTTCGACGAGGCACAGCATCCACGGCGTGTTTGATCGGCTCTGAAAGGAAACGGACGGTGAAGAAAGACGCAGCGAAGCCTGCGGAAGGTAAGCAGTGGCGAGTATGAAGCAAACCAGCGAGAGGTCCACCCGAAGCGGGGAGATCCAGACGTATTTTGCGTATCCCTCTCGGTGTCGAAGATATGATGATGATGTAGTCATATTTTGAGGCAGCTATGGAGGTAATCTAACCTATGCAGCTTCCTTGACCGTCATGACGCACGCACGTAATTCTACTTGGATGGCAGGAGACGCGCGAGGGGGGCCGGTCGTGATGAGTAAAGTAATGGTTGGGCGTATGGGTAATGGGTGGGTGGGTCTAGTCTATGGGTGTAGTAGTAGGTTTATGCGCGCGGATACGGCGGGTTGCGATTCTGAGGGTGATTATAGCGGATCTAGAGGTGATGGGAACATGAGAACGTGGAATAGAAAGCAAATAAAGTCGAACCCGGAGCACGATGAGGAGGGAATGTGAAGTGCAAGGGGAAGGGTGAAGAAGAAGAATAAAGAATCAAGTCTGCGTCGACGGCGCAGACTCGCGAGCGAGACGTCCTGATGATTGAATAAAAGCCATTAGAGCGCTAAGGTTCTTGCGCGAGCCCAGCAAAGACCTAGTGGAAAGGAACTGACCTCGGAGCTGGCTACGCAGCGTTTGGCGTTGGGCACGGTAACGGGGGCATCGGAGGAGGAAATGGTCGACCGTCTCGGGCTCTCCGCAACACGAACAGTTCGGCGAGTCAATGGCCTGGATCCGATGCAAATACGCGTTCAGCGCGACGTGACCCGTGCGCAACTGGGTGAGGATCGCGGCGTCGGCGCGTTTCAGGCCATGGTACATACGAGTGACCCGCGGCGAGGGCGGCGTCGCGTCAAACCGCGCGTAACGTACACCGCGCACCGACGACGCCCATCGAGCCTGCCACGCTGCGCGCGTCGTCTTCTTGAAGGTTGCGCGTCTGGCTGCGATGCTGTCGGGCAAGAGGTCGTCGTCCACCAGCACAGCGCCCGTATCCTCGCCCGCGGACGCCATGCCCCATATAGGCCACAGTCTCCCGACGCGCACTGCAACGTCCTCGTTCGTCTCGCGTCGCAGCTCCGCGCACGCGGCGGGGTCGAGGGGAGAGGCCAGAATTGAGTGTGGAGCCACTGGGAGAACGGACCTCGTATGTGGTTGCAGAGTCTTTTTTTGCGAATGTCCTGCACAGTGTTTATCGGCAGCGACACCGATCTCCCTGATGAGTCCGAGAGGACACAGGACAGCGAGTGACGAAGAGGGAGGAAAAATAAATGCGAAGGAGCGAAGGAATAGATGGAAGATGAGACGCACCTCCAGCATCTTGACGCGCTGTTGAGAAAATGTGATGTTCGTCGCGCGCGTGGTGCGGGCTGCAGAAGAACGCGTCTGGGATTGGACGTGTGACATTCACGCCTCGTGCGCTGTCGAGGCGTCATGGGTAGACCGGCTACGATTGCATCAGGATTTATGTCAGCTCGGACGCGAGCACGAACGCGACGAACCTCGGACGTGTACTTCGCAATGGCAACGTTACACAATCTGCTCTGCACCGAGTCCGTCATCGTCCGTTCTCCAAAGTTCCAGACAGCGTGCGTACAATGGTCTTGCACGTGACATCCAGCAATAAATAAGGTCCTCATACGCGCGTCGTTCAGCCCGCGGACGATCGGGCCATCGACCCTTGGCGTCCAGAAGACCGAGCTTGTGTTGGATCTACGACGCAGACTTATGTAAGTAACGCAGATACTTCTCCGCCTCGGTGCACGGCGTGCCTGACCTGTGCGCTGTGGGCAAGAAATCGTCCTCGTCCTGCGCGAAAATGCCGTTCATGAGCTCTTCGATTGCTTAGCGCGACTCTTGCCGCCAGACAAGAACTCACATAATACCCATATGTCTGCGCTGTGTTGCATTTCGACGAGCTACCGTCCACGCAGGATGTAGATATCTCGTCAGGATCGGCACGCGTCATGGCTGGCGAAAGGCAAGGACGGGCGCTTAGCGCTTAACTCCGCGCGTCTAACTCCTCTCTCTCCCTTTCCAGCATGATCGACAACTTCCAGGTAGGTCGCGATACGAATCCCGTGGCCTCGCTGAGCAGAAGCAATGCTCACAGCGGCGACGAAGAAGTCGTGGGCATGTCTGGCAAACGTCTAGATGGGAACTATATTCGCAGCTCGTGGCGGGCACATCGTAACGCGGACGACTTGACCCGTATTCGGCAAGCTATTGCTCTGTGACCGTCTTACTCACGTATGCGCGGTTGGCTCGCGCTGGAACTCGTGCCCGTCAAGTCATTCTCGTGTCGTCCGCGGCATGCGTGTAACTGCGGACTTCATTGTGGTTTTCTTGTCAACGTCCTCGATCCAGAACGGCAACGAGTCTTCTTTTCTTCTTCCCTGACCGTCTGTGGATGAGGCAAACTGCTACGCTTCTTGCTTTGAGAGAGGCACCACACGGTGATACCATGCTTAAACGCTCAGATTTTGTGTTCGGCCACTTGCGCGCACTCTTATTCTGCTCGACTCAATCTGAGGGCCATTGGCTATGGTTTCTACCGTGATACACCCGCGAGCGACTCGCTCGCGGCCCAGCGACTGATAATGCGCGCAGGATGACTTGCCTTCCCGTGAGTCTGTGTCTCCGTGGCACTTTAGCTCACGACTCGCACGCGTTTGGCGCCAGCACCGAATACATTAAAGGCTCTAACACGACACGCAGTCTCCTACATGAAGAGAGTCCAATAACATGTCAAAGCGAGCGGGGAGAGGGAAAACGTCCGATGAGCAGCTGCGGGCAGTAAAGGAAGCAGGGCACATCGAGGCAGCAAGATAGAGCCTATCAGTGATCATTCCTCTCGTGGTGCCTCATATCCTTGTCCTTGTGGCGCCCAGTATACACCCGCGTACAACCGGGTATGCTGCATCGCCTCCCTCCATGAGCGTTGACTCGGTGGTGCGCAAGCGCTTCTTTGTTTGGCCAAGCCCTGTCCCCACAGCTTGCACACGTGAACAAAAAGTCTGAAGGATTGGATTCTGCGGACTGAGGTGCCGAGAGGGCAGGGGCTGGGGAAGAGGAAGAAGCAGGAACGCCATATCGGCTAACAGATGGAGCTGAAGCGGGCATGTGTCCATGCGAGGACGATGACCCTAGCTGGCTGTAGTCCTGTACCTGTTGAGCAAATTGACCGGCATTTGGAGTTTGTTGCGTGGAGGGACGTGGGGTAAGAATTTGGCGATGCCCAGAGTACCGGGGGTCACCCCTGATACGCGAAGTCTGCTGCGCTGGGGTGAGGAATTCAACAGCCTCGGTACCGTTTGGTCGAAGGACACGAAAAGCGTAATCCGATGCGCCTGTTCTACAAAGATAGTAAGTACGACACGTGCTGGTCAGGCGTAGCAGACCTACTTCGCGGCGTTGGGGTTTAATGCGTCCATAAGAGGGGACCTGTAGGGCTCCGGCCTAAATTGTACCTCAATCATTACGACATGATATCCATTGTGCTGAAAGCAACGCACTGCCTCCTGATAGGATGATTATGGAAAAATCGGTCAAAGAGCGTGTGAACTATGTGAGAGACTTGGTACGCACCCATCCGACGAAGAACGGCCTCCATTGTTCCTGCTTGCGGTTAGAGGATGAGGACGATGGGCGCAAATATGGATACCCACAACTGCTGGGAACTGTACTGCCTGTTGGACATTGTTGTGACTCTGAAGCTGAAGATGAGAGGATGTCCGAGGTTTGAAAAAATATGCTTGAAGAGGCTTGAGGGCGATGATGAACTTGAAGGGCGGGATGTGGGAGGCTTTTATACCATATACGAGCTCTTGTATTCGTTGAAAGCGTTGTCTGGGCATGGCGGATATGAGTTCTTCAAGGCCGTTGTAGTTTGTCGCCGAGACGCCGAGCGTATCCGCGCTTATCAGTAGCCGGACGTGCACGAGGTCAAGAGAACGCACAAGGTAAAAGGAAACGCACAAGGTATAAACCTCCGAAGACCCGGATTCGTAAGGAATGGACCGGGAACACACCATAAGACTGGGCAGACGAACATGCTCTGGAGCGTCAATCGCACTGTAACGGTAGATCCGCATCGCAGACCGTCGTTGTAATGGGATCGTTGGCGCTTGACTCAATGGGCACTGTTGGCGCTTGAGTCGACGGGATTGACGGCAGTCGACGGGATTGGCGGCGATCGAAGATCCTGCGCTCATCTCGGTCACAGGTGAATCCTTGAAGGACGATCAGAGCGGTTCTAGCAAGAACAACGAATCAAACGTATATAAACCCCTTGTGCGCACCTTGGCCTCTTGCAACTGCGCCGCACTTTCTATCCCGCACTTTCACGGACGCGCTTGGTAACCGACCAGCCACGGTTGTTGCACCTACGCGGTGTCTCGTCTTCGCGCCTGACCAGATGCTGCTGGACCCAGACGTCGAGGACGGCCCATCACTTGTGAGGTACGAATGCCGAGGTATACACGCATGTTCACTTGGCCCGACACCGCGCAGTCATCTACAACTCAATCGGCACTATGCACCTTCTCCGCTCTCACAAGGAGCGGCGTGATACCTATTCCCTGTGACGACGCAGTCAGCCTCGCTTCAACTATTAACTTCTCGAACGAAACCCACGCACCGCCCGTGTTCAACTAATACCGATGCCTCCCCGTCACATCAAACAAGCCCCTTACGTATCCACCCTGCGTGCGCCGTAATCGATGTTACTGTCCCAAACACTTGTAATGAGCATCACCTTTAACGCCATTCCAGAATCCGCACAGAAGATGCAACGTACCTTGAGCGGAAGATCGATGTCGATAATGTAGTCCAACGCCCTCCCGACGCGCGCTGCGACGTCCTCGTCCGCCTCGCGTCGAAGATCCGCACAGTCCGCACAGGGCTCGGGGTCGACGGGAGAGGTGAAGGAGAAGTCGAAGGAAGTGAATTCGGACGTGAGTGTGGAGTCGATGGGAGAGCGGACGTCGCATATGTGGCCTGAGAGCTTTTCACGGATGTCCTGCGGAGTACGTAGAGCGTCAGTGACACCCTGTACGAGGAGTGGAAGAAAAACGACGAAGCGGGCACAACGGAAGGAGTGACGGAAGGCGAAGGAAGGTACAAAATAAGGGACGCACCTCGAGTACCTTGACGCGCTGCCCAAGGAACGTGATCGCGCAGGTCCGTAACGCGCGTCGGTGCGGGCTGCAGAGGAACGCGTCTGGCGTGGGTGGGCTGTACTTCTTCCACGCGTCGTGTGCTGTCTTCGCTTGCTCGAGTCCGACGGGCGTCAAGCTGCAAGTAAGTTAGCACAAGAAAATGGGGGTATCACTGAATATGTACGCCCCCATTTTTACTCGTTGTCGCCCTCGAGGACGGCCAACTTGCTTCGAATGGTGCGTCAGCCTCCTAGACAGCGACGTCTACGAGTCCTCGCACTTCTGCCACTCCTGTAGTCGGGTTAAACGTCAATCGCCATCATCCAGGCTCGCAAGTACGCATGGGACACACCTCGGACGCGTACTTCGCGATCGCGACATTACCTGCACCACGCGTGTGAGTGTCAGTCGTCGGATATTTTGGCATGGTGCGAGCGCGTACGTACGTAGCCCTGTCCGTGTCGCCCAGTGATAGTGAGCTTGAAGCTTACGCCCTCGTGCGCGGCGTCGTTCAGCACTCAACCGTCCGGCCATCGACCCTCGCCGCCCAGAAGACTGAGCTTGGCGCTGGATCTACGACGAAGATTTAATAAAGTAACGCAGATACTGCTTAGTCTGGGTTCGCGGCGTACCTCGTCTGCTGTAGGCAAGGAATTGTCCTCGTCGTACGCGAAAATGCATTTCACGAGCCTGTCGACTGCTTAGCGCGTGCTACTGGTGCAGACGCTGGACAAAGACCAACAAAGTACCGAAGTCTATACGCTGTGTTGGGTGCAGACGATCCGTCGGCGCAAAGTATCGATGACATTCGGCGTGCGCTGTGCGTGAATGGCTGGCGAAAGGCAAGCGATGGATTAGACCGCGGCGCTGGCCGTGGGCGTCTAAGTCCTCTCTCTTCCTGCCCACCATGATCGAGATGCCTGTCAGAGTTTGTCGCCTCACGATACGAATGCTTTGGCCTCACCAAGCTGACGCAATACTTGCAGCGGTGACGAAGAAACTGTGGTCATACCCGGCAAACGTCTAGGTGTCAGCTGCGATACGCGGCTCATGGCTGGCGCGCACATCGCCGTGACTGCGTTGCTATTTTCGTACATATGCCCGTACTGGCCCTAGCTCGCGCTGGAGCTCCTGCCCGTCAAGTGTTATACTTCTCTCTGGATCTGCGCGACGTCCAAAACGCACGAACTACTCATCCTCGTGTCGTCCGCGGCATGCGCACGACTGCGGCCTGCATTGTGGTCTACTTTCAAACTTCCTTGACCCTGCCCGGCAACAAGTCTTCTTTCCTGACCGAAAGTGCTATGCTCTGTGGACGAGGCGCACCGCTTCGCTTCTTCCGTTGAAGGAGCCGCCACACGTTGTTACTATGCTATTTTTGTGCTCGACCTCTTGCGCGTACGCGTAGGTACTCTGCTCGACTCTCCTCGACTCGATTTGTGGCCATTGGCTGCACTTTGTACCGTGCTATACCGGCGAGCGACTGCTAACGCGCGGTGGACGACTTGCTTTCCCGTGACACTTCAGCTCACGACTCACACGCGTTTGGCGCCAGCACCGAATACATTAAAGGTTCTAACACGAGGCGCAGCCTCCTACAGGAAGAGAATCAAATGACACATCAAAGCGAGCCGGCAAGGGAAGAGGTCTGAGGAGCGAAGTACGTGAAAGAGCCGCGTAACCGGGGAAGCGGCGAGCGTTGAAGTTGAAGAGGCCAGAAGAAGGTAGAGTGCCGAGGGAGGTCGTAAGAGTCGTAGCGTTTGGTGAGGGGTTAAGGACTGTTGGTACAAGACGTAGAGCAGCATGAGAAAATGGGGAGCCGGTTCAGGTCGTCAAGGGTCGTCGCGTTTGGGGGGTTCGAGCCTGTTGGTACACAGAAAGACGTCGAGCGAGATTGATGGAGAAGCCGAGACACTGTTTTTTGTTTCTTGAGTTTTCCTTTGGGGCGTTGAAAGGATAGAGCCAATTGGAAGGGAGTGAGGAACAGTCGTCGTCGAAGTACCAGAACAAAATCAGGGGCCATTTTTTGTGTTGCTTTTCTTGTCGTTGAGTTGGGAGTAGAGTTGAAGGGAGGGTTGAGAGTTCGGCGTAATCAAACCTGAAAACGAAAGAGATGTAAGGGGCGTATCGTGGGAAAACCCATGTTGAGATGGGCTGTTGCTTGAGGCGCTACGCTGTCAGCCGAAGTTGAATTCGGTCGGGGGGAGGAAGGTGCCGAAACTGACGGTCTAGTCATGCGCCTGTGCGTCGGGTTAGTAAGTCATATATGCGCATTTGCGCAGGCAATCGTCGTACCTGATAGGTGACCCACCAATTACCGCCTGTCTGGGCAGTAATCAGATGAATGGCTAGTGCTCCTGCAGTGTTTGCACGACGGTTGGAACCCCCTCAGATACGTCGGTCCGTGCCCGGGTGGAGGTGGAGGCAGGGATTGACCCTGGGGTGGCCTATAGTGGACAAACGCATCACGGCGCTCATGTGCGGCCTGAGCGTTCTTGTGGCGGACGTGTGCAGGGGGAAGCTGCAACACTATGAGAGACGAGCTGGAAAGCTCTGCCTGATGAGGCACCTACCATCTTCTTGGCGCGTGTAACCTACGCATGGTGTGAGTTCCAACTCCATACCTCGCTGGAGACGAGCGTACCGTAGTTGGGTCCACCTATTCCGTCTCGTCAGCAAGGCATGAGGTTACTCGTAATGGACGGTGCTTACTGGAGCTTTCGTCTATGGAGCGGGGTGAGTACATTGTGAGTACCAAGTAGACAGAAGCTCACCAATTGTTTCTCGTACTGCGGCCATATTCAGTAGAACTGCGCAAGAGGATGAAAGAGACATATACATTTGACGTCTGCAAAGGTCGCATGAGATCCAGTGGGTGAGAAAGGCATCGCGTACTTACCCCCCTGTGATGGGTCTGTTTCCCGGCCAGGGTCTGTGTGTAACCATAATGAGAGCGCAGTAACCGCGTAAAGGCCCAGGGCTTACAGGCTTCCTGTACTTTCCAACGTTCTCGAATAGGCCGAACTGCAGTGGAATATTTAGTGTGAGCGAATGCGGAGAGGAAGATCACGAACGAAACCCCTCCTTTGCTTTTGACGTCCGTACGAAAGGCTTGAATGCTTGGTGCAATGAAACATCGTCAGACAAGTGGTCTAAGGACCGGGCGGGTGTAGTTACGTACGTAGTCTCCTTGGGCTGGATCGAACGCCCCGCGCTGCTTCACCACCTGGTCCCGGTAGCTTTTGCACACGCGGGATGTGTGCTTCGCCAACTCGTCACGCGGAATCTTGGCTCCGCAGTTCGAGCATGTCACGGCGTCATCCGCGGAGTGGAGGTTCGCATATGAGCTTCAATGCATCTACATCAGCACCTGAACATGTCCGAGTACCGATTAAAAATGCGGCGCACCTGAAGCCGTCATCACCTCCACCGCGTCGATCGTCACCGCCGCCGCCGCCGCCGCCACCTCTACGACCCGCGGTCCTGTCGGCAGCTGCGTGACCGTAAGATGAGATAGGATCCTCCATGCCTGCGATGGTGGGGCCCCGCTGATGTACTGAGCGAGGTGAGGAAATGTCGGCGGCGTTCTGCTGGCTTTTATACCTCTATATGTGTTGTTCTTCGTTCGATGATCACCCACATGTCAAGAGACAAGTGTACCAGTCGCATTAAATGTTATGATCGGGGAGTCCGGACGTCGCGGTCGAGGATCGAACGTTGTGATACATGCCAGCTATCATCTGTAATCAATTCAAAGGGACGTGGGCGCACCGTTTGGCTAGTGTGAGAGATTGAACATTTACTAATCGTCCCCAAGATTCGATCGCACGACGAAGTGGATGTTCATGAGGGCGTCCCCGTCGATCAGAGATGCGTAGGATCTACCGGGACTTGACTGAGTTAATCGTGTTGGATCTACTTCATAATAGTACTACACACGCGCAATGTTCTTCTTGGCCGGGCGAGATCACCTGAGCGCCCGTGGAGCGGGCATACCGGTGCCGGAGGGATTGTGCATCGGATTCGCACCGGAGAGGCTTCTGCCTGGGTGAGATCAGCTGATGCCAGCCAACGCAGGATACGTAGATCTAGCGGCTCGTCAAGCGGACGAAGGGTAGCGTGATATCCGCGAACCTCGCTCTACCAAGTGGAAAAAGGGGTACGAGCAGCTATCCATCAGTATCGAGAACAAGGAAGTACCAGACGTGGAACAAGCTGCTGTGCTTGTAGCACTAGAAAACTAGGAATAGACTGCGGATCTCGGGGAGGGATAATCCTCGCGCAGATTGAGCGGGAGCTTCGGCGGTAGATCGTACGCTCGCCTCGGCCCATCGGGCATCAATGCTATGGTGCGAGACCGGACGAAATAGAGGGATGTTCTAGCGATGACAACGAGGTCCTCTTGTATTCATCATCCCTTGTGCGACGAAGTCCGTCGTATGACATTCTAGTGCAACCTCCAGGGAGATAGAGTGGCGCCAAATTCGGCGAGAGCAACGGGTCGGTGGTCCGAGAGAAAGATGAGAACGTCGCAGGCCAGTGTCTGAGCATGTTGGGAGCAGCTGGTGAGCAGGTGCTGCGTCTGAAGGCGACGAGTCGGCGCAGACATAGCCGAAGCACGTTCTGCGAAACCCGTGACGGTCGCGCACATGCAAGGATACCTGAGCATGTCCGTGAACTGGCAGGCAAATTGGGCGCGACAAAGGGTGCTTCCGGGGCGATTGACGACGCAGCTGCGTTCAAGCAGGGCCTCAAAGAGGCAGCAAGGCGATTACAAGGCCGCCTTGTCATCCTAGAGTAGGCGTGCGACTGTCCTGGACCAGCGACACGCGAACCGTGGGCAAAGTGGCAGTTCCTCATCGGATATTTCCGGGCGCCTGCGGGTACAAACGGGCTGCCAAATAACGCCGACGCCGATACGTATCATACTACTTAGTAGGAATATTACTAAGCAGTTCGACACTCGGCATAGATCTGTGAATATTCGTCAGACAAGTCTGAGTGTAAGAGGGCCCACTTTCCAATATGCTACCGCTGGAGTCCTGAATCATGATATGAGCGACCCGCGACTGCGGTCGACACTGTAGAGCTGCCGTCGATCTGGGATGAACATGATCTACGAAAAATGAACGACTTGCCCGCCCGAGATTTGCCTCATTATCGATGTTGACGAGACTGCGAGAGCGCTTCCAACGCGCTTCTCGTCACCTGAACTTGTTTTAGCGCGTGCAACGGGTAGAGCGGTAATGGACGCGTTGTTCTGTGGATTCGCACCGAAGATACAGGACAAGGAAGATCGACGAAGGAACAACGGACGGTACGCACTTCAAAATACGGGAAGCGAATGAAATGAGGACTGAAGAGCAGGTTCCTGAAAGCCAAGAAAGCGAGGAATTCATCGTCAGTGATGGGAAGATGCAAGTAATGAAAGCTGGGACAAATAACCGTCGGACGTCCCGCTAGT
Source organism: Exidia glandulosa HHB12029 (assembly GCA_001632375.1). NCBI lineage: Eukaryota > Fungi > Basidiomycota > Agaricomycetes > Auriculariales > Exidiaceae > Exidia > Exidia glandulosa. The sequence goes on along the minus strand of KV426041.1, from coordinate 57,048 downwards.
AGTTGTTGGAGACGACGATGGCCGTTGTGGCCGAACCGGAGGAGGGAAAATCGACGTCAGCGGGACCGTCAGCCGTAGATCGCACGCGCTCATCGGTCCATTAGGCGCCAATACTCTGCCTTGGCAGGGAGCGAAGATCAAGGCTGTTCTGGCGAGAACAACGAGTTCAGGCGTTTATGTCTGCGACGACAACTGTCCAATGCCGGAAGCAGTGAGCACATCGAGCACTTGGATAGGGGATCTACAGAAAGCGACGAGACGAGGTTCTATGCAGCGTCAAGAGAGTGTACATGGCCGCTGTGCCTTCAGTTGTGCGCCGCAGACGACAGCAAGTGCGCGCGGCCTAGAATGGCGGCCAAAGATCCAGCGTCTCGGCGTGTTAGCGTGAACATGAAGGATGCGTCCTGAAGCAGGTCGCGCGTCTACTGGACACCGCATGTCGTCGATGCCACCGGCGGATATCCTACGCGCAGCGCCTGCGCGGGGCGTATGCTGCGGCAGTACACGCAGGTTCCGACGCGCGCTGAAGGGACGTGGACCGGGTCAGGACGCGAGCGGCCAAGTTCGGGCACGTACGGATGCAAACGGCCGAGTCGGCCATCAGCCCGAAATCTCGGCAGAAGTTGTGCAGCCGCAAACTTCGACTACTACTACTATTACAGCGCATGTACTCTCCGCAGGGCCTCCGTGGCAGCCGGTAGACCAATCGCCCAGTGTGACTTCCCCCAATGCCTTGGCCCTCGAAGCAGTTATCTCGAACTATGATCTTAGTATCCTCTCCAAGTCCCGGCCAGGTTTGCGGGCGGTTTTTGTGTACTTGAGACCAGATCTTCCCGGCACGGCCAATCATCGCACGTGTCTAGCGCCAGCACCGAATATATATTAAATGTGTGAACTAGGCACAGCCGTACACAGGGGTTTGTCAACGCAGCTCTGAAAGGGAACAGACAGTGTAGAACGGGGGATTGAAGACCGCGTAAGGGAAGAAGCGGCGAGATATGAAGCAAACCGGCGAGAGAGAAATGAAGTGCCGATGGGTGGTCGTTGGGGTCATCACTTTGGGGAGTTTGAGGTTGTTCGTACGAGACACGGATAGATGCGGAAGGGTGCGAAATCGTCAGAGGTCGTCACGTTCGGAGGTTCGAGTGGAGTTAAGCCAGGAGTGGGGAGTGTTTTGTCTTTCTTGAAGGTTGCGTCAGAGGTCGAAATCGTAAGACCGAGTGGGGAGGGAGAAAAAAGCGTCAAAGGACCAGGGGACCATTTTTTCTTGCTTTTCTTGTCGTTCAGATTGGGGTTGAAACCGGGAGGTGAAAGAGAGTTGAAAGTTCGGCGTACAGAAAGCTGAGAATGGGGGGAGAGGAATGGTACGGGAAGTTGGAACCCATGTTGAGACGGGCTGATGATTCAGGTTGAGGCGCTACGTCGTCAGTCGAAGTTGAATTCGAATATGAGCGGTAAGGAGCTCAAGCTAACGATCTGATGCCATTGTGCGCCTTTTAGATAGATCAGATCGTTATGACAGCATCCGGGTTCTACATTACTTACCTCAAAGGTGTTTGTTCAACGTCGCAGTTGCAGGAATGGGCACGCCGAGTAAGGATGATGGCTTGTGCAAGTTGGGCATGTGCGATGTTGGACCGCAGGCTGCTGTCTTGGGAACACCATTATTGGCAGCACGTAGAGACCTGCTTGTGCTGGTGAAGCCTGAGGAGCGGGCATTTGAGCCACTGGGAATCGGACTGTCTGATGCGAGGGCGGAGTGTCTCGCGAATACGCTGGCGGAGGTGTTGAGACTCCTCGTTGAGGAGGTTGTGACGGGGTCTGGGAGCGCGCAGAGGCCCGAGGTGCAGAAGATCCTTGTGATGGATTGCCCGGCGCCGCCAGGCGCCGTAACCATCTGTCATGGTCCACGGCGATCCTGTGCTCCCGAGACTCTTTGTGCTCCTGAGCCTTAGCAGAGTCGTACGTTGTACGGCAGAACTCGCAATGAGCTGCGGTCCTCAAGTTACAGTGTAGTCTTCATGGCATTGCTAGTCAGCGTATGCGCCCGGGGTTAAGAGGATGAGTATGACGCACTGGATGTCCCCGTCATTGCCGCCCCTGCCGCCTCCACTGCGATCGTCTGAACCAGAGGACATGTAGTATGAGCTGTCGTCAGGATATTCCATAGTGATGTCGGCGATCGGGACCCCGCTGGTGGGACTGAAGCGAGGCAAGGGGCTGGAAGAGTGCCTTCGCTAGCTTTTGTACCATGCAGTCCGGTCGTTGTTCTTCATCAAGTGATACCCTGGCAAATGAGAACAAGAGCATGAGAATGAGAATGAAATCCCATGAACGATGAGGTGGGTCTTGGAACCTACGCGTCGATCCACGAGACTTGACCGCAGTGACCGCTCGGGATCCGCCTTGTTGTCGTTCCGCCCGACCTTCTCGTCACGCGACATACCGGTGGTGTAAGCGCGGGAAGATGTCAAGTAGAGTACCCCTGGCGTCGTAAATCAGAGGGTAAGCGATCTGCGCGCGGATTGAGGGAGATCGTCAGCAGTGGATCCTACGCTCACCTCGGTCCATCGGGCGCCAATTGGATTAACGCTGAGGATCAAGGCTGTTCATGAGAGCAACAGCGATCTTACGTATATGTATATAACCCTCGCAGGCTTGTGCAGCAGACTCCGTCCGAGCTCTTCAGATCAGCGGATTGAGCACGTGAAGGACTCAGTCGTCTTGCGCAGGATCCAGACGACGACAGCCAGTCATCGCAGACTCAACGAACACTCGCCGTGCACGTCGGCTCGGGCGTACGTGACTGTCAACAGGCGAGTGTTCATATTCGATTCTATACCGTACCTCACACCTTCTCCGCTCGTACAAGTAACGGCGTGATACCTGTCAGGAGCATCTTCAGCCATGTTCCTTGTGCCGACGAGGCAAGCAGGTCTGCGCACCTCCCGTATTCAACTGATACCGATACCGCCCCGTCACGTCGAACAATCCTCTTATCCAGCCTGCGTGCGCCGTAATCGACACCACTGGAACAGATTAGACCGCCACCCGCCATGCGAAGAACACAAAAGTGGGACGTACCTTGTGCATCCCTCTCGGTGTCGAATACATAATCCAACACCCTCCCGACGCGCGCTGCGACGTCCTCGTCCGTCTCGCGTCGAAGGTCCGCACACGGGTCGGGGTCGACGGGATAGGCAAAGGAGGAGAAGTCGAAGGAGGGGAATTCGGAAGTAAGTGTGCTGTCGATGGGAGAGCGGACGTCGCATGTATGGCCGGAGAGCTTTTCGCGGATGTCCTGCGCAGAGTACGCGGATCGTCAGGGACACTGGTGTAGAGGTAGTAAAGTAGACGGAGGACGAAGAGAGTATGACGGAAGGAGTGATGGAATAGGAAGAAGGGACGCACCTCGAGTACCTTGACGCGCTGCCCTGGGAACGTGATCGCGCAGGTTCGTAACGCGCGTCGGTGAGGGCTGCAGAAGAACACGTCCGGCGTTGGAGGAGTGTACTTCTTCCACGCCTCGTGCGCTGTCTTCGCTTGCTCGAGTCCGACGGACGTCAACAACGGATCAGCTGCGACTGCGTGAGCGCAAGAAAATGGGGGTATCGGTGAATATGTACGTACGGCCCCATTTTATCTCGCCGTCGCCCTCGAGAACGGCCAACTTGCTTCGAATGGGCGCGTCAGCCTTCTAGACATCGACGTCCACGAGTTCTCATACTTCCGCCACTCCTGTCGTAGGACTTAAACGTCAGTCATCTTTATCCAGGCTCGCGAGGACAGATAGGACACACCTCGGACGAGTACTTCTCAATCGCAACATTATCTACAGTGTGCGCGAGTCAGTTGGCGTTCGTTCCTAACATTCCAAATGGGGTGCATACGATAGCCTTGCCCGTGACGTCCAGCAATAATGAGCTTGAAACTCACGCCCTCGGGCGCGGCGTCGTTCAACGCGCGGACGTCTGGCCATTGACCTGCGCCGTCTAATAGACCGAGCCTTGGCTGAATCTACGACAAAGATTAGGCAAGTAATTCAGATACTGTTCAATCTAGATGCGCGGCGTACCTGATCTGCTGTAGGCAGAAAATCGTCCTCGTCCTGCGCGAAAATGCCTTTCACGAGCTGTTCGGTCACTCAGCGCGCGCTACTGGTGCAGAAGCGGGACGAAGACTTACAGAATACTGATCTTTGCTTTTTGCAGACGAGCTGCCGTCTATGCAGGACGTGGATGTTCCGTCGGATTCGGTATGCGTCATGGCGAAAGGCAAGGAACGTACGGGCGCTTATCAGCCTCTTCGCGGTGGGCGTCTACTCATAGCGCGCGTGCGTTATCTTCTGGTTTGTTCCCCACACTGCGCAAGTGAGCTCGAGTGTTTTATATAACAAATGGGACCTTCCCCAGGAGCTGCCACCAAAGCACACATCACATCGAGTACTTACTATCGCCGAGCGAGTGATTACTTCCGATAGTCTCGGTACAAACTGGCACAAATAAGACCGCTCTCTCTTTTCCCACCATGATCGATAAATTTCAGGTACCGGTTCGAGGGTGCGTCGCCTCACGATTTAGATCCTTCAGCCCCGTCTTGATCGCCTGCTCGCAGCGATGACGAAGAAGCGGTAGTTATATGTGCGAAACGTCGAGCTCTGAGCTACGACACGCAGCTCGTGGCTCGCGCCCACATCGTAAACCTCGGTGACGACTTGACTCGGATGGTCTTCGGGAAGCTACTGCTTCGTGAATGCATCACTGTCTCACACGTATGCGCGTACTGGCGCTGGCTCGCCGTTACCGACCCGCTTCTGTGGACTGTGCTCGCCGGGTCACCAGCGCGCATTCCGCTCCTGTACGAGCGGGCAGGCTCTACAATACCCGTCGATGTCCGTCTGGGCTTTAGGACGGACGCGCTCGACCACATTGTCTTGTGCATCTCGGAAAACCTCGGTCGCATGAAGAGTTTTACACTCATTGCGGAAGATGATGACTGCGTACCAGAAGCAGTATGGATGACGGTGTTGGGCATGCTCAGCCATCCCGGGAAATTGTTGCAGCGTCTCCATCTCGAGAATGGCTGTTGGAAATCCCCAACTTTCACGCTCGCTGCCACGGGGTCGACATCCCGACTCTGCGAACTTGTGCTTCTTGGGATACTTATGCCCGACCTCTCGCTCCTACCACCCGCCCTTATATCCCTTGCATATGGAGGTCCGACTTGTGAAACTAGTATAGTCTTCACATTTCGAGATTTGCGGACGATATTTCGAACATGTCCAGCGTTAAAGAACTTGTGGCTTTGCGAGGACTTTCAGGGCTCGGGCGCTGAGATTCACAGCACTGCTCCGACTACAGTGCAGTTGCACCAGCTTGGACTCCGGATCATCAGTAATGCCGTCGTCACGCAGCATCTTTTCGACTTCATGACGTGCAGGAACATTCGTCATGTCGACGTTTGCCACTTCGAGGGCGACCCAGTATACGATCTATTGCCGAACTTCCAGGGTCATTCCATGTCCATATTACCCACCACGATGGATTGGGGTAGAGAAGACTGCGATATCGTTGTCACTGATGCCAGTGAGGGATCCCGATACATTCGTGGCGCCTACTTCGAGCACATGCGCACTTATCCGCGTCTCTGGTCGTCTCTCGTCTCTCTGACGATATGCTGCGACATGTCGAACCGACTTCAGCGTCCGCCGCCACATGCTCCCTGTCTCCAATACTTACGGTTACTCTACCATCCTATCTCGGATCGTCGAGCTATCCGTCGAACCATCTCAGCCATCGAACCATGGAGACTTGCCAACGGCGAGTGGCAATGTCCGAATCTGCACACAGTCGAATTCGCGCTCGTCCTCAAGCGGAGCCTAGACCGGCGCCTGCAGGAGATAGTTCACCCCCTTTTATTACCTTCAAGCGCCGTACTGAGGTTTGTTACTGGCGAGCTGTCGCATTCGCCTGTAACGCGCGTCATCGTCAAGGGTGACAATATCCGCATCCAGCAGCTACTGTACGCTGCACAGCTCGCGGCGGGTGTGCATATCATCGCGCTCGCCGACGACTTGACGCGGCTCGTCTTCGGACTGTTATCGTTCCCCAGTCGCATTGCGTCCTCGCATGTCTGCGCCTACTGGCGTGCGCTGGCAGTTAATGACCCGCTGCTCTGGACGGTCCTCGATGGCGACCCTGCGCTGATTCCTGTTCTATGGGCTCGGGCTGGGTCAGCCCTAATCGACGTTCGCTTGGACCTTTACGACAGTAGCCTTGAGGATGTCGTGTCCTGCATATCGAACAACCTCAATCGCATGACCTCAATCAGAGTCGTTGTGCCAGTTATGAATCGTCAGCCCAGTGCATGGTTGGCGGCCGTGCTGGATGTGCTCATCCGGCCTATGCCACTGATGCGGCGTCTTCATCTTGAAGCAGAATGGTTCGAGGCTCTGTCCGATGGCAGGAATCTGTCCTGCTCACTAGCTCCGTTTGGTCCATCGTGCCGTCTCCGAGAACTAGTCCTCCTGCGGACGATTATTTCAGACTTTACGGTCTTACCCGCGACGCTCACGAGGTTCGCGTACGGCGACCCATCCTGTTCACATGTGGCACACCTCACGTTGCTAGAGCTGGAGATAATACTGCGCACCTGCCCCGCATTGAAATCTCTTTGGCTCTCTGTCTCTATGGACCTTCCCCCCAGCGGCGACGATATCGACATATCACCTCATCCTCAGCTACAACTCGAAGAGCTGTCACTAGGATGGACAGATGCGACAATCACGCAGCATCTACTCGACTCTCTCTCTGTCCAAAGCATGCGCTACGTTGACGTGGGTGATTGCGAGACTGATCCAGTCCACGGTGTGCTTCAGGGCTTCGAGGGCCACACCATGTCCATTTTCCCTTCTACCTCTATCATTAATGGAGGAAACAGAGACGAGCCCTGCAACCTCCGTGTTTCGGACTCCTCAAGGCCGGATCCGGAGCGTTCGTGAGGCCGACTTCATGCTGGTGCGCGAGTATGAGACACTCTGGTCTCATCTCGTCTCTTTGACGATATACAACGACGGGGACGAGGGGTACTGGAACCTCACGCGACCGCCTCCGCATATGCCCTGTCTCCAGTTCTTGCGAATGCTTTACGATCCCTCTTCGTCTTGGGAGCTTAGTGAATGGATCGAGATCCTGGAACCATGGGGACGCAGATCCTACGACTATGACGATGACGATGGCGGTTGGCAATGTCCCTCCCTGCACACTGTCGAATTTGCACCGGCTGCATACCGCGATGGCAGATCCTATGACTATGACGATGCCGGTTCCTCACACTACATCGTCAAATTTGCACCGGCAGTCGCGAGCCAAGGGCCCAATATCATCACTATACGACCACGCCATATACTGGAATTTGTGACACGCGAACTCTCGTCCGCTAATGTTTCGCGCGTCATCTTCAAGGGCGATGGTATTCGCCTTGAACCCGACGAGGAACTCGAACTCCCGTTCTCTCTATCGTATGATCCCTGTGACCGCACGATTCACGCGGTCGACCGGTACGGCTTCTTGCCATTCAATGGTTTCCACTCGTAATAGGGCATCGCATTATGGAGACGAGAGACGAGCTCTTGGGGTTGATGTAGGAGGCTTATAAAGACTTTGGTCCACCACAAGCTCGTACGGCAGTTCGTCGGAGTCCGTCACGACGAGAAAGCCGTTGCCCCGCACGAAGACGCACTGCACATTGCCGCTTTGCAGTTCGCGTCGGAAATCGAGCTTGCGCTGAGCTCGATAGGTTTCATCGTGTCGCCGTGCCTCTTGGCATCGTCCGTAAAAGTCCTGAATAAGTAGGATCTCAAGGGTGCGCAGGTTGGGACACTGTCAAGCATCACCGTTGTCTGGGTCGATTGTACTGGAGGGGATTTCGGAGGTAGACAATTTGAAGCGTCTCGAGCCGCGGGTAGGATCGTGGAGAGCGCAATCAGATCGCCACTTATGGTGAGCGTGATCAACGACGTCCAATGGTGAGCGGCTTTTTCGGTCGTATTCGACCCCAATGCTCAGACTGTCGCTATTCCACTGAGTATTCTATACGGTCAAACTGGCACGCCGCATATTTAGTTAAGTGCATGAGAATTTGACTTTTGCCTTACAATTTGTATCATCCCGTGGATCCTCCATACTGTATTCCGCGCAACATCGTTGTTTCTCACGCAGAGTGAGAAGTGCGCTTGCCGATCACTTCAGACACCTGACTGTGCGTATCTCGGACTTCAAGGTTCATTGCTCTAGTAATACAGACTCGGACCCGGTACGTACACACGTACACAACCCTACGCGCCCTTCGATCCCTCTCCCCACCCAAGCATCGCATCCGGCCCAAGGATCTGCTTAATCAACCCCTCACACAAGTTCCACACATTCACGCCCAACTCCTCGCTCTTCGCCTGCTCCGTCTCCCCACCCACGACGCCCGGATCCGAAATATACACCCCCTGGTACCCCTTATCCTCCACCTCGGGACTCACAGCGGCCCAAAGTGTACCAAGACTGCCCTCGTCGACGTTACGCAGGAGGGGTTTCTGCAACGTGACGAGTACCGTGCCGAGAACCGAGCCGAACGCCTCTTTGATCTGTTCTTGGATCTCGGTGGCCACGGCACCGGGATGGACGCTGAGCGCGATGATCTTCTCGGGGTACGGCTCGATAGCGCGCGCGACGAGTTGCTTGATGTAGAGGATGATGGCGAGTTTCGAACGGTCGTAGTAGACGTCCGAGCGCAGACCGGGCGTGTTGATCTCTTCGAGCGAGGCGAAACGCGTGGAGGACGGAGTGGCTTTGTGAAGGTTCGAGGTGAGGGAGATGAGGCGCGGTGTGATGTTGAATTTCTGTGCGGTGCGACGGAGAGCGGGGAGGATACGGTTGATGAAGTAGAAGTGGCCGACGACGTTCACCTGGAGCCCAAGAATATGAGGTTAGGGAAAGGAGTGACGCGCGGAGGAGTACGCGAGAAGGAAGAATACGCACGCCGAAGATGCGCTCGATTCCGTTGTCGTCGAGTTCGTACGCCGCGATGCCGATGCCCGCGTCGTTGATCAGCTGCGCAAGGTGCAAATGGAGTCAGTATCGATGGACGTGAAGCGCGGCATCGTGAACGAGGGCAAGCGAACACCGGTAGTCGCGCGACACGAACTGGCTGCACGCTGACAGTACGAAGTGGACGACGCGAAGACGTGGTGGCGCGACGGGGAAGCGCGTAGCATAGACGACAGATGCGCCAGAGCACCGTCTTGTACCACCAGCGCGCGCTGCTCCCAAGGGTGGAAAGCGTGGAAAGACCAACAGGAAGGTACGCACAATATCAATTCTCTCCTCCTCCTTGCTCAGCTTCGCCGCGAGGTCGCGAACGGCGTTCAAGTTGCCAAAGTCGCACGCCACAAAGCTCAAGTCGATCTTGCCGTCGTGGCCCTCGACCTCGCTCGCAGCCTGACGCACAGCTTGAATCGCCTCGTCGCCGTTCTCGGGCTTGCGCGAGACCATGATGACGCGCGCGCCGGCGAGCGCGAGCGACTTGGAGACCTCGTAGCCGATACCGCGCGTCCCGCCGGTGATAATCGCCGTCTACAACCACGATCGTGAGCGACGAGCAAGACGGCGCCGGACGACGTACGCGGCCGTGCATGTCGACGACGTGCTTCTGCTGGAAGTCGTTCCCGCCCATGAGCTGGTTGATGAACGCCTGGCGCGGCTGTCCTGGGTTCACCGTGTTCGCCATGGTCGTGGTATGGGGGCAAGAAGCGTTGGCGGACGCGTCGACGGGCGGGCCCCCTTATATAGGCGGAGCGATGACTGCATCGGTGACGCGCGTGCGGAACGGGTCGATACTGCCGCCGGTTAGGAGGAAGAGATCGTCGTTCGGCACAATGCGACAGCGCGTCTCTCTTAGGTTACCATGTCACTCGCACGCTCTTCGCTGGCAACACATGAAGGAGACGAGCTGATTTTTGCGCGAGAGCCGGACCTGCGGAATGAACCATGGTTCAGGCTGAGAAATGGGCGGTGGTCACAAAACCCCGCTCCATGGCATGAGCGCTCCCGTACAAATCACCGTGGACGCTCATCTACTTACTCACAGCAACAGCAAAATCTGGAGCGCTTACTGGCCGCGGAGTCTCGTCGCGCCTTCTGGAAGGTGATCAACGACTGGTGCCGTCCTTCCCGCGTGCACACGGAGTTGGACGAGGACTTGCTGTTCGACGTCTTTGAGGCGAGGCTGTCGCAACCGCGCGATCCGCCACCGCAGTTCGATATCCCCCTACGTTGTCATGCGGAGGCTTTGCTCGACTCATTGCCACGCGAATGGCCAGACGAGACCGTAGACGGCATTTTTTCCGCAGACGTGACTGCGGATCATGTCGCAGACGCAAAGGTCAAAATTATGTCGCATCTGAAGACGCAGTTAGGGGTCGACAAGTTCTCTTACAGCGACATCTTGGCAATCTCAAACGAAAAGCTTGCGGTGTTCTTCACTACCTGCATCCGGGAACGTCGGATCCCGTCGACCTGGAGGCTCACGCTTCTGGTTGCGGTGCCAAAAGCAAAGGGCCCGTTCGATAATCCGGAGAACTACCGCATGATTGCACTAGAATGCTGCCTGTTGAAACTCCTTACACTCATCATCGACGCGCGGATCCGCACCTTCGCGGAACGCGAAGGTCTCATTCCGACCTCTCAGAACGGATTCAGACCGGGATATCGGACGGAGAATAATGCCTTTACCCTCCGGGTCGCCGCTGAGAAAGCTCACCGTTTGCAGCGCCCTCTATTTGTGACGTTTGTGGACCTCTCAAATGCTTTCCCTTCTGTCAACCATTCGATTCTTTGGTTGAAGTTCATTCACTCAAAGGTTGCGGGTCCCGTCATCGACTGGCTGCGCGCGCTATACTCTGAAATGCGGTACAGAATTCGCCATAATGGCCTCATGTCTGACGAGATGGTCGCGGAGCTGGGGGTGATGATGGGTGACCCTGGCTCCCCTCTCGCATTCCTCCTCTACATCGCCGACTTCAAAACTCGGAATCATGATGACGACGTCCTTCTAGCGGATACGGTGATTGGACACCTTGAACATGCAGACGATATTGCGCTCTGCTCGTCCTCCGCTCAAGGCCTGCAGGCAAAGCTTGATGACCTCGCCCTCTGGGCTTCACAGAATCAGATGAAGGTGAATCTGACCAAGACAGTTGTCATGATTCTCCGCCGGCCTCGCACGCGCATAAACTGCGACCATCACTTTACTCTCTATGGCCAGGATCTCCGTATCGTAACGGAGCAACCATATGTAGGAATTAGATTCTCTAGCGCGCCGGGGAACATGTGGGACGCCCACTTCGAAGCGTGCGCCCTGCGCGCTCGACGAGCGTCGAATGTGTCATTTTTTGTGGAGTCACATACTGGAGCAATTCCACCATGGGAGGGGCGCCAACTATACACAGCGCACGTCGACCCTCATCTTATCTGGGGATGTGAGGTTACTGGCGTTGGGACAGGAGCGCAACTATCTCAACTTGAAGATGTTCAACATGCATTCCTCCGACGCCTCCTACGCCTGCAGTCGCGGTCCCAGTTGTGTATTCTGTTCACAGAAACTGGACTCTGGCCGATCCGCTTTCGTCGACTCGCTCTGCAACTCCGTTACCTGCACTATACCCTGACACTCCCTGCGTCTCACCTTGCGTCCATCGCACTTCGGGAAACAATGTCAGCGGCCCGCGAGAGCCAATCGGGCTGGTTTTGGGACTTACAGAAGGCCTGTCGTGACGCGACACTGGACCTGCCCCCGTCTCCGACTCCGGACGATGTGGCAGCTGTGGAACCACGTCTGAAGACCGCATTATATAATTACCTCAAAAAGTCGGTATCTGACAGCCCGAAGCTCGAACTACTCCATATGCGACCTTTCTACACCGGGAAGACTCGCAACACCGCAGCGGTTATGGAGTTCCGCGAGTACCTTAGGGTAAAATGCAGGGAACACCGACAGGCTCTAACTTCGTTGCTGCTGTCTGATCACTGCCTCGCCATTGAGCTACTACGCCGCGGAACTCGAACACGAGCGGAAAAGGTCCCGAGAGCACTCCGTCTCTGTCGCTTCTGTATGGCGGACATCGAGGAACCGCTCCATGCACTGTTCGTATGTTCGGCCTCTGAAGAATTGCTTACGCTCCGACGGTCTTTCTGGGAGAAGTACGAGCTGTCCACATTTGGGAATCACAACACCAGCCATAGGAATTTGTTCCATGCCGCTGAACTACAAAGTCTCCCTCATCGCGACTGTCTACACGCTCTACTCTCGTCCGTAGAGTCGGCATCTGTTCTCGGCATATTTGCCTCGCGCGTACTTTCGCTCTTTAAGCACACGCCGATGTACGAGCCATCGGACGAGGAGATATCGGCGTACATTGAGATACATGGACAGCAGGGCTAGACAGGCGACGCCCTTGCCGTATTTGCGGTAAAAACTGTGTCGTATGGAAAGATGGACTGGACAGCTTCGATTCGGAGTGGACAGCTTCGGCGCCGAGTATCCGCCGTCGAGCTCGGCCGTAGATTACGTAATCGGACAGTGTTCTAGGAGAATTACATGGTATCTGGGGTGGTATTTCTAGTCTCAAAAATCACTTTTCCGTCGAGATCTGCGCGGGACGCATTTTCGGACATCCGGCGTGACATGTCCGAGCCTTCGGTGTCAGATTTGGTCCCGACTGATTTCAGGCATATATCTTAGGGTGGGGTTATATATAGTAAGCATTGCTATTGGACTGAGAGAGCAGTGCATAGTCAATATTTATTGATTAGCTATAATGAGTCTGCAAAGCGTACGGAGATACTGGGAAGCGGGGGTTCGGAAGTATCCCGGGCTCAGAGAATAAGACGGAATAGCTCGCCATGAACCTCCTTATAAGTCATGAACGGTCTCTGTTAATACCGAAATGCCCTTGAGTGTACAAGTACACGTGCTGCAAGAGCTTGTGTTGCCGATATTGAGTTAAGACAAATGCGTCCCCGTTTGACTTAGCCGTAATACAATCCGGCGCAGTTGATGCTCCCGGCTTGATTATGCCAATCTCTTGGATTAAATGGAGTGCAAGAGCAGAGGTTTATGTGGTGGGGTAACGATAGGGTCTGCAATTCTGTCTCGGCGGCAAATCTGTGACGGATGGCTCGGACTTGTCGTACCGAATGTCCGAAAATGCGTTTCCCGTGCATATCTCGTCGGGAAAGTGATTTTTGAGACTAGAAATACAGACACCATGGATATCTCCCAGAACCCTGCCCGATTACGTAATCCACGGCCGACTTCGACGGCGAATACTCGGCGCCGAAGCTGTCCAGTCCGAATCGAAGCTGTCCAGTCCATCTTTCCGTAGTGTCGTGTGGCCACCGGATGGCGAGAGGCGTTGAACCCCGCCTTCGGCAGATCACGCACTCCTTGTGTCATACGGAGCTGGAGATAGCATGGTAACCAGGGAGTTACATGACGGGACGGGGGACTGTCCCGTCATCCCTTTTTTTTTCCCACTGGGTTTTGGGTTTTACCTGTGTTGCCTGCCTGATTCTATTCTTGGGCCGGTGCTACTCTCTGCTCCGAACGATTGCAAGGATTAACGGGTCTACTGGAGGAGGGAAAACTACCGCGCAGGATGGTTGTCACACTGGGTGGGAGGGTTGGTTACCGGAGGATACACGCTCTGTCTCGGCATTCTGTTGTCCCGGCATCATGTATCCCTCCGAAGCGGAGGCAGTCTAATGTAGGCCCATCAGCTCCGAATCTACCTACCTACCTACCTACCTCTTGACCAACTTCCTTTTGAGGGCCTTCACACCTCGCGAGAAGCTGAGGATGGCTCCAGAGCCCTGCCTGACATTTGATAGAGGATCCCTGACTATGGATCTCTAACATTTTTGCGTTGCGCGCTCAATCGGTGAGAACAGGAACGGTCTACGTACGCTCGTTCCTCAGGAAGCATGCGCAATACGATGATACACATTTAGGGTGCGGACGTTATGGTATTACGAATCGAAACCATCAAATACCATATCCGTCCACAATACCTGGATCCTAGAGTCGCTGGAATCGCACGAAAGCGGAAACGGCAGTTCCTCGTCCGCTCTAGACTCGATGCGGATATTATCACCGTAGACGATGACGCGCGTTATGGGAGAATGCGAGAGCTCGCCAGTAACAAACTTGAGTACGGCAGAAGAGGGTAACAATAGAGGGTGGATGAGCTTCTCCGGGCGCCCATACGGGGACCGTGAAAGAACGAGCGCGAATTCGACAGTGTGCAAACTGGGGCATTGCCAGCCACCGTTCACAAGCTTCCATGGTTCGATGGCTGAGATGGTTCGACGGATAGCCCGACGATCCGAGATAGGATGGTAGAGTAACCGTAAACGTTGGAGACAGGGAGCATGTGGCGGGGGCCGCACAAGTCGATTCGACATATCGCCGCATATCGTCAGAGAGACGAGAGAGGACCACAGAAGTGGATATGTGCGTATGTGCTCGAAGTCTGCACCGCGAATATATCGGGATCGCGCACTGGGATCAGTGACAACGATATCGCAGTCGTCCATACCCCAATGCATCGTCGTGGGTAGGATGGAAATGGACTGACCCTGGAAGTTCGGCAATAGATCGTGCACTGGGTCGCCCTCGAAGTGGCAAACGTCGACATGACGAATGTTTCTGCTCGTCATGAAGTTCAGAAGATGCTGCGTGACGGTGGCATTACTGATGATTCGGAGTCCAAGCTGGTGCAACTGGACTGTAGTCGGAGCAGTGTTGTGAAGTTCAGCGGCCGAGCCCCGCCAGTCGACGCAAAGCCACAAGTTCTTCAACGCTGGACATGCCCGAAATATCGTCCACAAATCTCGAAATGTGAAGACTACCTTGGTTACAAAAGTCGGACCTCCGTATGCGAGGGATATAAGGGCTGGTGGTAGAAGCGAAAGGTCGGGCATAAGTATCCCAAGAAGCACAAGTTCGCGAAGTCGGGATGTCGAACCCGTGGCAGCGAGAGTGAAAGTTGGGGATGTCCAACAGCCATTCTCGAGATGGAGACGCTGCAACAATTTCCCGGGATGGCTGAGCATGCCCAACACCGTCATCCACACTGCTTCTGGTACGCAGTCATATTCTTCCGCAATGAGTGTAAAACTCTTCATGCGACCGAAGTTTTCCGAGATGCACAAGACAATGTGGTCGAGCGCGTCCACCCTAAAGCCTAGACGGACATCGACGGGTATTGTAGAGCCTGCCCGCTCGTACAGGAGCGGAATGCGCGCTGGTGACCCGACGAGCACAGTCCACAAAAGCGGGTCGGTAACGGCGAGCCAGCGCCAGTACGCGCATACGTGCGAGACAGTGATACAGTCACGAAGCAGTAGCTTGCCGAAGACCATCCGCGTCAAGTCGTCGCCGAGGTTTACGATGTGCGCGCGAGCCACGAGCTGCGTGTCGTAGCTCAGAGCTCGACGTTTCGCACATATGATCACGACTTCTTCGTCGCCGCTACGAGCAGTCTGTCAAGACGGGGCTGAAGTATCTGAATCGTGAGGCGACGCACCCTCGAACCGATACCTGGAATTTATCGATCATGGTGGGCAAAGAGAGAGCGGTCTTATTTGTGCCAGTTTGTACCGAGATCGGAAGTAATGCGATAGGAAGTACTCATGTGTGCTTCGGTGGCGACTCCTGGGGAAGGTCCCACTCGCTCTATAATACGATCGAGCTCACTTGCACAGTGTGGGGAACAACCCAGAAGATACTAACGCACGCGCGCCATGAGTAGACGCCCACCGCCAGAGGCTGATAAGCGCCCGTACCTTCCTTGCCTTTCGCCATGACGCACACCGAATCCGACGAGACATCCACATCCTTCATAGACGGCAGGTCGTCTGCAAAACGCAAATATCAGTATTCTGCAAGTCTTCGTCCCTCTTCTGCGCCAGTAGCGCGCGCTGTGTGACTGAACAGCTCGTGAAAGGTATTTCGCGCAGGACGAGGACGATTTCTTGCCTACAGTAGACCAGGTACACCGCGCAACTGGATTGAGCAGTATCTGCGCTACTTACATAACTTCCTCTTGCCGATTCAGCCCAAAATTAGTCTGTCTACGTCGTGTGTGTGAGTGCGTTATTAGTTGAACTGAACTGAAAGGTGAGAGGAGAAGGGGGGTCGTCCAGATTGCAAAGTGCGCGGAGATGGGCTAAATACAGTGTGACCTCGTATCTAAGCTGCAGCTACCAGATCGTCGCACCAAGAGCGGGAGCGAATATATTGATAGGAGGCGGCGTTGCGGACTCGGCCGCGGAGTGCATGTGCGCAGCATAGCCACGAAAGTGGCGCGTCAACGCTACAGTGCCGTCTCGAGCTCCATCTGTGATGTCCAATCCTGAGTCAAAGCCATTAAAGACAAGGCCGTGGTCTAGTACGTGAATCGTACGGTCGTAGGGATCGTGCGACAAAGCGAAAGGGAGTTGCTCGTCTGTCTCAGATTCGAGGTGAATGCCGACGCCCTTGAGGATGACACGCGAAACGTGGGCGGAGGGCAGTTGCCGTGTCAGAAACTGCAGTACATCTCGCGCTCGTATCGCAATGGGCTGCGCAATCTCCGGCGGTGGATCGTCACGGTACACGACCGGTGCAAACTCGATAGTGCGCAGTGAGGGTAATTCCCAAGTGTCAGGTCCGTCTCTCCACAGTTCTACGGTCTCGATATTACGCCAGGCCTCGAGTTCGTAGAGTATGCATAACGACTCGAGACAAGGCATAGTGGGCGGTGGTCGCTGGAGTCCCCAATGGTAAGGACCCCTCAGGAGTAACGTCAGCGAATCGATATTCGGCCAGAGCGGATCTTTGTCGTCGATTGCCGTCAAATCAATCTCACGAACGTGCCGGGATCGACCTCGCGAGTCTGAAAAAACAATGTCGCAGAGGCTTGTGCCCCATACACTTTGGGGTAAGATGGACATGGCATGGCCCTCGAAGTTCTGAAGCACACGATAGACGGGATCATCCGCTGCGTGGTGTACGTCGACGTAGTGCATTTTGCCATAAGATAGGAACTCGAGCAAAGGCTGCGTAAAATGATTTGCGGCCATATATCCGAGCGTAAGCGCTTGGAGATGTATCGGAGGCTGAGGAGCGAGTTCGATGTCTGCGTGGGAACCTGGCAGTTCAGAGTCAAGCCATAGAGTCTTTAGACTGCGGCAGGTCCACAGTATCGTCTGTAGATTCTGGAATGTGAACTCTGATCCGGGGCCCGGGAAGTGGTTAGCATACGCAAAGGACGTCAGTGTTGCCGGCAAGAGCGTAAAGTCCAACCCGTCAGTACGCAGGAGCGCCAGTTCCTGAAGATGGCGCATCGGACCAAGCCTGGCTAATGAGCAGGACATGTATGGTTCCGTAGATGGTGCTGCAAGATGTAGTTGCCGCATCCGAGGTGCCGGTCGGCTGAGCGTGTTCAACACGTTCGTCCACTCCGCGGGTTGGACATCGGTGTTTGGCACAAGGACCCTCAGACCGGTCATACGTTGGAGGTTATTCGAGATGCAAGACACAACATCCTCAAGGCTACTCTCCCCAGAGTCCAGGCAGACATCGATGGCCGTATCTGGACCGGCTCGAGCCCATAGAACAGGAATCAGCGCAGGGTCGCCATCGAGGACCGTCCAGAGCAGCGGGTCGTTGACGGCCAGCGCGCGCCAGTAGGCGCAAACGTGCGAAGAAGCGATGCAACTCGAGAATGGTAATAGCTCGAAGACCATCCGCGTTACGTCGTCGCCGAGCGCGACGATGCGGGCGCCCGATGCGAGCTGTGCAGCGTAGCTCCGGTCTCTGCGTTCCGGGGAGATTACGACGACCTCTCGGATATCCCGGGTGGCCCCTTTCAAGGATAATGGTCCATCATTCCGGCTCACACATGTCCCCTAAATGCCTATAGGGCACATGTCCACAGAATATACCACACCTTGTCCTAGACAGAGATAGCCCGGGCTCACAGGTCCTTGGGTTCCTCAACTCCCACAGAGGGGAGATGGTTAGTGTATGCAAGGTCAACGACAGTGTGAGGGCAGTCGCTCCAGTAGCTGCACTGTGCTTCCGCTTCCAGGTAACTGTAAGGCTGACGAGATGGAGGTCAGTCGCTTTCGCGTGATACCGGTGACTGGAGTCCCCCTAGCAGGACCAGTCATGCTATGGGCAGACGATTGCAAGACACCGCAAGACATTCTATCAAGTAGGGCAAGAAAACACCACGAGACATTGTATCTACATTTTGAGACTGTGCAGGTTACTTGTCGGCGCTGATTCAGGCTGAGGGCAGAGGAGGACGAGGGCGAGGCAGTGGAGCCGTGCGAGCGTAATAGTCGAAGTAGGTCTGGGCATACGCCATCCACACCGCTTGTTCGAATTTCGTGAACACGTCCGAGTTGGGAAACGCGGCCGGTACGCCTGCAGGGAGGAAGATGGGCGCCTCTCTGACGCGCGGCCAGGTGCACACGATGTCGTAGAATCGCACTACCGCGACGCGTCGATCCTCCCACCTGTCGCTCGTGAGTGGGTTTGGCTCGTTCGGCACAAACGACCGGGATGCGGGGTTGTCGTCCGACGCCCAGATAGAGCAGATCGCCTGCTGGCGCTCCAAGTTCGACATGTGGGGCATGACGCCGTGGGACTTGCGCAACATCGCATCCAGCGCGTACAGCTCGTACCTGAAGGCGACCTCCATCGTGAACCACAAGATGTATTTCCTCGCAGGCACTGGCGGCCACACGTAGTCCTTCACCCCAGCAGCATGCGGCGGCGGCTCGTATGGAGGGAGCTGAAATCCGTTGATAGAACGCGCACCGGACTTCGCGCAGTAGTCCCGCAGCGTCTCGAACGTCGCCGTCGAGTCGGAGGGCAGTGACGCTGCTGAGGACGGAACGGAAGAAGACGAAGATGAAGGAGCATGGGTAGTCGACACCGCGCTTGGAACCACCGAGGAAGCAGAACTCGTACTTGCCGGCATCGACGAGGAAGAAGGGGATGCGGAACGCCTTGATGTCGATGGCGCGGACGTCGAGCGCGTTGATAACGCCGTCTCCATTGGCCGATTCCATTGCCCGGACGCATCGTAGAACTGCTTCATCATGGGGAACATCCTCAGTACTGCGTCAGGGTTTGCTGACAATCGGCTTCGAGTTCGACACCCGACGGGACCTTCTGGCTCAAGCGGGATCTCCAACCTGGGCGCATGTCAGTCACGTTTGCTAGGGGTATACATTACACGCACCTGTCGCTGAAGCTGCACGCTTTCCAGAGCCGGAGCTCGCGAGATTTCTTGACCACCAGCCTCTGCCCGCCGTCGTACACGCATATGTGGACCTCGCGCGTCAACCGCTCGCCCACCGCACGACGCTTCGCAGGGTCGATATACTCGTTGAACAGATACACTGCGCCTTCGTCGTAGCACCACCACTCGTCGCCCTCTGCCCTCTGATCGGCTCGGCCGCTCTTTCCTCGTAGCACCATCGTGAAGATGTCAGCTGGCATGCCCGGATCCGGCACAACTTGGATGTACCACAGCAGCGTGCTGTGCGCTCGAAGCTGATTCACGTCCGTCTTCCGCCAAGCAGCTGGCTCGTACAGATACCGATCTCCTTCCTGCGCGAGTGGCCGTTCGTCATCCCTGGGCTGGCGCAGAATGGGCGGGGTGGTCGTGCCGAAAGCGTAGCAGCCGTCGTCATCGTCCCCGTCAGAGTAGTCGAGACCGTCGTCCCCGTCCGGTGTCGTCGCGCGGCTAGGAGGTAACGTCGGCGGTAGCGAGCTCAGTGCGCTCAGCGGGGTCAGCGTCGGTGAAGGATTGGAGGATGATGTGGTAGGCGGGCGCGCGTCCAGCTTCGCAGCCAGACCAGCGAGCCCATCGTTCTCGTCCTCCTCGACGACCGTCATGGCGCGACTCACGGGAGTATGGCGTTGCATAAGGCCCAACTGCTCCGCTATCGCCTTCGTCTGCTCCTTCGGCGGCAGCCCTTTCAGAACTTTCTTCCACAAGCCAGATGGGAAGCCTTCAACGTCGTCGACGGGCCGCGAGCCCAACACCGCCATCCAGTCCGGCATGATGTCGCAAAGGACCGCCAACATCTGCGACGTGATGCTCTCGTTCTCCACGTTGGCGAGATGCTCAGGGATAGGCATGCGGAACGGCACAGCGACTTTCCGTGTCGCCTGTGGGACGGCGAGCGCCTTGGTGTTGGCGAGCTTCTTCATACGCTCTTTCTTTTTGATGACGGCCTCGACATATGTCGCCAGCCACTCGCTGGGCAGCAAGTACCACGTCGCTGGCCCTCCCTCCCTCCACGGGAATTCTACATGGTTCTTCGGAGCCACGAAGGACGACTTCGGGCGCTGGACGAAGGACGACTTCGGGGGCTGGACGTTGCCCTCGTGCGTCGTCTGGACGTTGCCCTCGTGCGTCGTCTGGACGTTGCCCTCGTGCGTCGTCTGGACGTTTGCCTCGTGCGTCGTCTGGACGTTGCCCTCGTGCTTCGTCTTCTTCCTCGCCCCTCCTGGTACCGCTGTACCTGTGCGTATGGATCAGATCACGCCATAGCCTGTCCGGTCTATGCTCACCTTTGCGCTTCCTGTCCGCATCCTCTGCTGTCGACGTGCCCGCGCGCGCTTCATCAACGTCCATTTCTTCAATTCCCTGTCAGTTTACCAATCGTGCATCTTTCACGAAGAACACACCTCCACCAGTCTCTCGCGTCTCGTCGACATCCATGAGCACTTCGCCCTCTTCTCCTTCGCCCTCTTCCACATCCGCGCTCGCCCGTTCTTTGCACCGTTAGCTCGCATTCCCTTCGAGGAACCATACGACTCACCACCATTGCCCTCGCTTGTGCTCTGCACTTCGGGAATTGACTCGCGCCTCCCCTCCATGCTCGTCCCTGTGGTAGGTGGCTTCATCGTCTTACTTGCCGCGTTGACCGGCGTGCTCGATTCTGGCAGGTTCGCTGGAAGTCATGTTCAGTATCTGGCGTGGCATACAAGACCCAGCTGCGCGTACAAGAAATGGGTGTGCTCTGACGAGAAGTGGCCTCGCGAGGAGTACGCTCGCGAGGACGGGGAGTAGGCTCGCGATCGCGAGGACGGGGAGTAGGCTCGCGAGGAGTAGGCTCGCGAGGAGTAGGCTGGCGAGGAGTAGGCTGGCGAGGAACTATGCGTTCGGTCAGATTTGGCGCGGCAGACGCGAACGAGAACATACCATCATCGTCGAATTGCATTGGCTGCGCATCATCGTCGTAGTCCCCGTGATTCACGCCGTATTGAGGCTGGGGTGGAGCGGGAGCGCCTTGCCTGCGTGGACCTTGAGAGGGTGCGCGACCACCGCCGTCGAAACCGCGACCGCGACCTCGAGGGCCTTGAGAGTCGCCGCGACCACGAGTGGGACGTTCTTCATGCCGGGCAGGCTGTGGGCGAAAGGCGGGATCTGGGGCAAGTCGGGGCATCGCAGACATTACTTGAGACGGCTGGTATACGAAGTCGGGTACATCATGATTATACGCTAAGTCGCTCGCCTTGTCGATATAGCTGCCCATATAGCTGGTCGCCGGCGTCTGCACCGCCCATCGCATCGTCTCGTGAGATGGTACGACGCGACGCAGCTTGACCCAATTCGGTTGGATGTGATGCTTCTCCGCGAACGAAACAAAAAACCAGACGGGAACACGAAATTGCGCGAAGCGCTCTGCCACCTCCTTGTCCGAGGTCAAGACACCGCGAGTCGCGAGCCAACCGTCCTTGCTGGTGTCGGCAGGGTAGTTGACCGAGTAGCCCTTCATATCGTGCTTCTGCTGCTTCACCTCTGCCCTCACAAAGCCCACCCACCCGAGCAGTTCCTGCGCGCAGCGTTGAACGCTCACCAGCGTTTCGATCATGACCCGCCATGAGAGTTGGTAGCGAAGCAGGTACATTAGGGCCTGGTCGCCTCGTGCGCGAACCTCGAAGGGCGTCCCGGCTCGTTTCTTCGTTCCCACCATGCACTGGACGTAAGAGTGCACGACGGCGGCCCATCGCTCCTTCAGCTCTCTAGCCAGCCGCTCGCATGGCACAAACTTGTCGTCGCCTTCTCCTCCGCTCTCAATCTTCTGGAAGTGGTCCTCTACGGGCACGTACCACTCCATCGGTCGTGTGAGCGTCGAGTGACGGAGTCGCGGCACGTCGCCATTCTTGTCGCCCGGGATGAAGGCCATATGCCAGCGATGCCACGCATGCCACTGCGGATACCTCGACTCCTCGTGAGGTCCGAACGTGCCATCCACGCGGCGCGTAGGATACTCGTCGGGCGGGATGTTGGGCATGTAGTCGACGTTGCTGACGACGAGAATCAAGCGCACTTCACCTGGCTCGAAAGGTTCGAGACGGCGAGGGTCATCCTCCGGGAAACGCTCCATCGCCTTCTTCCAGATGGCCTTGGGCGCGACGGGTAACTGTGTGTAGCCCTTGATATAGAAATGCCGGCTGAGCTTGGGCGCGCTCGGGTCGCTCGACACGGACGGATCGTCGACAGGAGCTCCCATTTGGCGAAGGATCGGGGCGGTTTTGTCGTAGCTGACGGTGTCGTAGACGAAAGGGATGCCGCGAGGCATCTTCGGGAGCGTCGTGATGGTCGTGTCCTTGCCTGCGGCTGCATCGGCGCCAATGTACTCCTTCTCTTCGGGGGTAAGGTTCTTCTCTATCTTGTAGTACTCCTTCCAACACTCCTGCACGAACGGGTCCAACTGGTTCTCGAGCCACTCCTCGAAAGCGCGCGCGGCGGTCTTGACCTCGGCCTCAAAGGCCTCGAACTCCTCCGGGAGTTCTGGGAAGTCTGAGAAGGGGAACCTCTCCTCGGTGAGGCTGTATTGCTTCACGGCCTCGTCCCACCATTCCTGGTAGGCGGGCGGAGGCGCAGGAAAGCTGGGACGTGATGAGGGTCGAATGGCGGCGAGATGGGGTGTGCGCTTCGCCATGCGATCGAAGAATAGATGCTCGCCCGTAAGGTCGGTCGTCCTGATCTTCTTGTACGTGTCTCGACCGAGTATATACGTCTGCTTCTCGACGGTTTCTTTTACTCGGGCGGCCGTTCGTGGCGGGACCTCTGGAGGGTGCATGTTGAGCCAATGACTGAACTTCATCTCGAGCTGAGCGCGCTCATCCTTATCCCCTTCTGCGAGGAGGAAGGACGAGATGTACGGGTCGCGGTATAGTCGCACGTCCTTGCCATTCTCAACTTCCCATGTCAAATCGCCGTTCACGACTTCCTCCAGAGTGTTCCTAGGAGCAAGCGCCAGTCAGTCACAGATTTCGTCGATATGGGCATGCAAAGACTTACCTGCGCTGGCGCTTCTCGAGCTCTTCAGCGAGCAGGTCGCTCGCATTACGGTCGTCAGAAGTGGGGTCGGGAGCTTGGGTTTCAGGACCTTGGGTTTGAGGACTGTACTATCTCAGCTAGTCATACGACTTCGATAGGTTACTTGGACGAACCTAACGGGACGCTCCCCGCGGAGGTCACGCCAAAGGGGGTCCGGCCTTGAGGGATCCATCCTGCAGCATTTCACCTAAGCAACGACTAATAACATATATACATTACACGAACATACGTTCGTCACGGTACGATATCTATTGGGCCCTGAACAAGGTCAAAAAGAAGAAGATTCTGAGGGCGAAGTGGAGGCCAGAGGTACCAAGCAATGAAACCCTACGAGCGAGAGACGATGAAGTGCACAAACTGTGCTCTCTTCAAAGACTCCGCAAGTTCCAGCCACGCAGCCTGCACAAACTGTGCGAGGGCGGCGCGGGTGGAGGCGGGAAGGTGCGGTGGTGGTGGTACAAGGACAAGAGGCGGAGTCTGCCGAAAGCGTCCGCCAACCTCGTGTCACCGGTTCCGATAACTTCCGAATTCGCACGCGTGTCAGTCCGGATTCAAACATTGTCCTCATCGTTCGAGTTCGAAATCAGCGTGTATTTGACTTGTTACGAAACAAAGTAGTGAGACTTATGAAACCAACGGGGAGGGGAGAACGTAACCGGACATGGACTTAAACAAAACGGGGCATGTTCAAGGGCTATGCTGTGTATCTAAGCACGGCGCTGCATTTTTTTCGGGCGAGTCGAAGGACCTGGGGCGTCATCCGGCGAGAAGAAATCATCCAAAGCATCAATCTGCGACGACGGGGATGTGAACGACACCGTGCGCTGCTTGCGCTTGCCCTTGCTCGAGCTCGATGTCACCGAGGTGCCCGAGCTTGACCCGCCGCCAGACCGACGGTTGGTATCAGCGTCCTCATCCTCGTCAGAGGAGATCTCGATGACGAGCTCCGTGGGGCGCTTCGTCGCGCTGACGATGCGCGCCTTGACGATGTCGTCGCCGCCAGTCACGAGGTCGAAAACGTCGTTCAGGCCGAAGGGTGTCCAAATGTGGTGAGTGTGATGAAGCAGCTCGACGGCGTGCCTCGCGGCGACAGAACGAAAGACGTCGGGGAGGTCTTCCCAAAGGAGGATGATCGTCCCCTCCGGTAACTCGAATAAGAGGGTGATGGTCTCATCCTTCTACACTGGCGTTAGGACCGAGCGCCTGAACGACAAGGAGCGACAGAACTCACCATGTTCGTAGCAACCAAACGCCATATGGTCTTCTTGGGCTTGGGCGCGATGCTTGCGATAACCTTCCTCGTCGCCCTCGGCTGCGGCGCTATAGGAGCACGAGCGCCGGGGATGGGCTTCGAGAGCGCGGCGGCGCGCGCTTTCATCGCGGCGACGGCCTTGTGGGGCGCTGACGCCTGCCATGCGCCGCGAGTGGACGGGCCCGTGCTGGTCGTCGAGGTAGACGCAACCTCGACGGCGACGGTAGGCGCAGAGGACGTGGCAGCGACGGCGTCGCGGGCTGGATCCGTAGCGATGGCTTTCTTCAGGGCATCCTGTAGCTTCGACCCGCCGTCTTGCGCCTCCTTGGCCATAAGATCGTGCAGAACACCCATCAGGACGTGGACGGCGGGCGGCGCGGACGGAAGGAGTGGCGGGATCCAGGATGAAGGTGACGACGACGCTGATGAGATGGAGAGCGCGTATAAGTATATGAATGTGAGTGCGACGCGCAGCGCGCACGCACCTTGCGAGGACGAAGTCGGGCTCGACTTGGGGGTGGCCGCGCGTTCACTGTACTTCGTGTACGTGCGAAACATCTGGGTGGACTTGGTGAAGCCGGCGAAGGAACGATCGCCCGCGCGACGGCCTTTTGAGCAGACCTTACACTGCGACTGGCGTGAGCGGGCGGTCGGACAGATCGTAAGGACAGAAGGACTCACAATAAAGAAGACGACGCCGGCCTTGTTGTCGTGCTTGCCATGGATGATGATGATGAATTGGGCTGACACGCCGCAGGTCGTGCAACAGACCTCGTCGGCGCGGGGCAAACGGTTGAGCCAGATGACAAGCCCCATCCCGCGCGACCTCGAACAAAGCGGGACGGGGACAACGAAGGGAACGTCGTTGACGCCCTTGGAGCGCAAGAGGTCGGTCGAGGCGACGAGAGCTGAGGTAGACATGTTGCGCGCGGTACGAGATATGTCGAAAATGGTCGAAGGCGAGAGTTTTGGTCTGAGTCCGTAGCTGCAACTCGCGACGGCTTTTATAGATGCGTATAAGGACGAGGACTTGGTCGAAAAACGCGGCGAGTCGAGCAGAGGCTGGTCGCGTGCCGCCGCCGCGGCAGCCAAGATCTCGCGATTTATTGGCGCGACGCCTTGCTGGACCAATGAAAGCTCTCCATCGCCTCAGAATCTCGATGACTAGGCCCCGTACACGCGAGCGAGAGGGCCCATATGGCTGATTTCGCGGCGAGCGACAATGAGATAGTGTGAAAGGGTACGAAGGGTCCCCCATCGAGCCAGTCCGATCTGCAAGACCATGTGGAGTCCTCCAAGGGCGTACGCGTCGCCTCGTCCAGTCGCGAGTGTGCTGTATTGGAAGCTGCCTCAAGATCGAAGTTTTCGACGTTGGATAGGAGTAGAATAGAATCGAGAGTCGCTCAAGGACTTGGTACGTCGCGCAGACGGTGAAAGGCGAGTGTATGCGGAGCAGTGTGCGAGCGTCGCGGTCAGCAACGATATCAGGTCGCAGATCAAACAGGGCGCGAGTAGAAGCGCGCAGACGAACACGCGGGCAGGGCAGCGTCAAGACCGCGTCGTAGCAACGTCCCGTCCTAAGAGGACACATACAGACAAGCGTTGAAGACTCGTCTCCTTGAGCAATGGAAGGAGATGAGGGGCGAGGCAGAGTGAGTAGACGTTAACGAACGGACGCGCGCGTGCGCCCAGCAGTCGGAGACCGCAGATTGATGACCACCGAGCGTGGAGTTGATCAAGCGCGACGTGGCAACACCAGAATTCTAGAAAGAAGCACACTTGGGGAATGCTCGCAGCAAGAGAGACCGTGCGCGCTGCGCTGGAATAAAGACCCGATCGAGTGCGCTTGTCCACCGAACACTTTCTCGTCACCTCGCAGCCGCAACCACAGCACTCATGCCCCGCAAAACTCGTTCTAGCAAGCGTGAGCAAGGGACGCTGCAGCGGCGGCCCAGATGCTCACTGTTTTGCGCGACAGAAACGAAGGCGAAGGCCACCGCGCCGAAGCACGCCAAGGCACCAACCAAAGGCCGTGTGACGCGCGCCAGCACCGGCGGGCGGCTCGATGCTCCCGCCGCATCCTCCCATATCCCCAGGGGGCGTCGCTGCAGGACGTGCGGCGAAGCCATGAAGGGTCACGGCCCTAAATGTTCGGTTAGTACTCGCTCGTGTAAACGCGCGCATATGCTCACATGGTTACCCAGAACGGCATGTCGAAGGCCGAGGCGCTTCAGCGCGCGCTAGAGCACGCCGCGGACAGCGCGGAGCGCCTCGACAAGGCTGCCGAGGAGCTGGAGGAACTTCGCATCGCCAGCGCCGCCTCCGAGGGTGACGAAGCAGAGTCTGCAGCCACCGCTATCGACCAGGACACCGCGCTCGTCGGTGGCAAGGAACTGACTCCTACGCAGAACGGCGCCGACGACGCCGGCAAGGACGCCATGAACGTCGACGCAGCGAAAGGGGAGGAGACGTCGACCGCAGTTGCAGACGACGAGGACGACGAGGACGCGACAAGCAAGTATTATTACAAGACGCCCATCGCGAACGGCTTCAAGTCGACGCCTGAGGGTGACTTGAACTTGAGTAAGCTCATTGATTGCTCGTCGTCGTCCTGCGCTGACTTCATCGAACAAGCGCTTGAGCGTAACGGCGACGCGAAGCTCCCGTATATGGACCAGAAGATGCGCACCAAGCACACGCCCCGTCTCTTCCAGGCTACCGTGCAGAAGGTACGACGTGCCGCGCAGCTGTCCGTGCTCTGGTACTCATTGTGTTCGTAGGCAGACATCCTCGTGCACCGCGTCGATGGCTGGGCCCTCGTGCTCTTCGTACCCAAGGACGGCCGTGGCGAAATGCGCTCGTGGAGCTCGAACCAGGTTGTCGCCGACACGCCCAACCTCAGTGCCGAGGTTCGATCCCTCGTCTTCAAGCATCTCGACCCGCTCCGAGCGCAGGTGCTCCAGGAGAAGATTCGGTCCGAGGAGAAGCAGCGCAAGAAGTTGCGGAAACTCCAGAAGCAGAACAAGGAGATGGAGGAGAAGTGCACCCTGCTCGAGGCTGAGATGCAAAAGTTGAAGAACTCGAACGTGTAATCGTCGATACTGCTTTGGCTTGTCTGATTCCTTAAAGCATGAATGACCATGTTAGAGATAACTATGTGACCCGCATCCCGTGCAACAAAGACCCACCTGAGTGGCTTGTTACTTCTCTAAAGCCGCCCTTGTGTGATGTGCCAGGCACAGGAGTGCCGGATCAGCACCTAGACGGACAGGTGGCGATGCACCGGGTTCTTTGACAGATCTGACGTTCGAACACGTGTAGAAGACATGTTGGACGTGAAGCGATGGTCAACGGAAACGGGACAGAGAACGTGCAGCAGACTGCGACGGATGATAATACAAAGTGCCTCAGATAACAGGGGCGTTCGGAGCAGGTCGTTGCGACAAGACAAAAATGAGACGAAGTAGAATGAATACAGGAGAAGAAAGTTACGGGCAAGAACGAATGCCTCATAGCGTAGATCACAAGAGATCGTGGTACATGGCGTGCCGAGCACCGTCGAAGTCGTTGGGGGCGTACGCAGGGGTCAGGAATAGCAGATCAGGGGTTGGCAGGATGACGAGAAAGTAAGAGGAAAGAACGTGAGCCCCGGCGAACAAGTAACGTCAGAGATGCGCAAAGATCATCGAGAACGCTGCTGTCAGCGTTTCGCGACGCGTGGCGCCAGGGAGCTCACCAGAATTTCGCCGATTGGCCGGGCTTGATCGTCGTGTATTGAGGACATTGGAAGCCGACGGCCATAACGGCGGTACAACGAGGTAGGATGAAGGGACCGATGTGAATAAACAGTCAGCAGGAGCATGGGTTGAGGGCCGACGGGGAGTACGTACGGTCAAATGTGGCGGGCAGTGATAGCGCTCTCCCCGTCAGGGAAGAGCGGGCTCGTCTCCCATCGCTGCTCAAACTGAGCGGGCACGACAGGAGCTAGCCAGTTCGCCGCCCTGCACAAACTGTGCGGGGGGACGGCGAAGAGGACAAGCAAGGGACCTTAGTTTGGACTCCGCCCGGGAACTTGACGCCCGGTTCCGGCACGGAACCTTTGACGGACCCTTTGGACGGGCGGACTTCCAAACAACCCAACCTTGCTCTCCCACGCGCACCCACCTCGCCCGCCGCCGCCGCCGCCACCGCTCGCAGCTCAACCCCCTCGCCCAGAAGGTCAACGCGTCAGCCGCGTTGGGTCGCACAGTTTGTGCATCCAACGTGGTTAGACTTCGAGGCTCGCACAGTTTGTGCACCTCGAGGTCGTATGGCATCCCCAACGAAGGCAGCACCACCCCGTCGAGGACGAGGTCCATCAAAACCTTCAGCACCAGACGGAGTCCGACTAGTTCGGAAGCGAGTGGCCGTCCAAGCAGCTTCGAAGGAGTCAGAGGTCAAACGAGCGAAGAGAGAGCCCAAATCGATCAGGACGACGTCTGTCTCGACCACCTCCTCGCTGCCCTGTGGACCTCGTCGGATCCGCCCTCAGGCATCCGCTCTCAAGCCCGCCGAAGCCTATCCCCGTTATCGCCAAGCTGTGGACGACCGCATGGTTGGATTCTTCCAGATTGATCCACGTACGTGGGTCGCAGAAATCCACGACGTTGCCAAAGGCGAACGCTTACGCGGCGTGGACGCATGGACGGTTGTACAGTGCGCCGTGGACCTGAAACTGGACATCACGTACGCCTGCGACCCTTGTCCCGACTATCGCAAGCACGGACTGTGCGTCCACGTGTTGGTGCTGCGCGACAAAGATCCTCCGCCTTTTCAACCGTTCTCGGAACTCGGTAAGCTCTAGTCCGTCTCATCCAGTGTTGAACAATCTCTCATTCGGTCGAAGATAATCCTCAATGCATTTGCTTCGAGCACTACCCGGCTGAGGACGGAGGCCAACATGTCTCTACCTTCGTCTGCATGTCGTCCGGTCGTAAACCTGTATTTGTAACGCATTTTGGTCGTACATGTCGTGATGGTGCCTGGACATGTACTCAAGATCCTGTTGTCCCGTGTACTCATGTCCATATGGCGAGAAAGAATCCCGCCTTTCTCGATCTGTTGGGCGCCTCGGCCACGGAGAACGATGGAGATGAGGACGGAGAGGAGGATGAGAACGAAATCGAGCTGCTCCACGCGGCTGCGGAGCGCGAGCGCGGTAAGCACGTGATGGTATGATGGTCACGTGCTTGCGATCTGATACATGTTCACAGCTGATCAGAGAAGCATGAAGGACCTCTTCGACGAGCGCAGCGTCTCCTGGCAACGCGTCGGTCCTCCTGCTTGGTGCCGTCTCCCGACGGACGCGTCGCCCACGACGCGCCTGTGCGAACCTGTTCCACGACGACTCTGCTACGACGATACCGCGCGCTGCAGGTGTGGCAGTCC
>KV426041.1:0-17172 GCA_001632375.1 Exidia glandulosa HHB12029 | reverse complement strand
CAGGGCACGACCAACTCATGAAATAAGTGTCGTGCATGTGACAGCCCAGTCCGTGAGGAAAGGGCTGCGAGGCATTCCTGGCGAATGCCCCGGCGTTGTCCACGGGCGTTTGCCCGCGGAGAGATGAGAGAGAAAAGGGAAAAGGGGGCACCCCCGGGGAAATGCGTTACGCACACCTCCGGTTGAGGTAGTGTGGGACTCCGCGCTCTCGTTAGAGTCGTTTACCCACTAAAACCCCGGGGAAATTGAGCCAGTCGTCCGGCAAGGACGCTGGATCGATGAGGCATTGCCAGGTGTCGATGACGAGGGACTTCTTGAGCGCCCTCTTCTTGTAGATGCGCTTGTTCGTGAGCAGACGATCTGTTGTCAGGCGATCGTTGATGATTCGTAGCCATTCCGATTCGACGAAGGCGGGAGGGTGTTGCCAGTTCGGGTCGTCTTCGTGTTCGATGACGCGTTTGCACCGAAGGCGCCAGATCAGCAGGGCTGCTTCGGATAAGATAATCTTGAACAGACGCGCGGTGCCGGCCGCTTCTTGTTCCTCTCCTCTCCCGTTCGTGATGGTGAAACGGGCCGCGCCGCATCCAATGATGGTCCCCAGCGATAAAGCGGGCCACGGTCTCTTCGTGGCGTTCCACAGGCCCTCTGCGAGGTCCCAGATCTGACCGCGCGCGGGGGATGAGCATTGCAGCAGGATATGCTCTATCGTCTCGATTGGGCGATGTGGGCAGTATCTGCACTTGGACTTCTCAACCCACTCCCCGCCCCAGTTCGCCAGGAACTGCCCGCATCGAAGGCCGTCGTGCGTGACGCGCCATAGGAAGAACTTCGCCGCCCTGCTAAGGTCCTTGCATTGCAGTGAGCGCCATATCTTCACGTCCGGCAGCCTGTATTTGACGATGGGTGCCATTTCGTTTCTGGCGCGCTCCAGGTTCTCGACCGTCTTCGTACGTGGGTCGGTGCGTATAGCATTGCTCTTCCTGATTACGCGCGTGGCCAGCTTCTGCGTCACGGCCGCAAGGGGGATCCCTGGCGCGTCGAAGGCTGCTGGCGCCGTCATGAGTGGTGCCCTGTCGGCCCCGTTCTCCAGGGCGTCTTTCGCCTTCTCCATCGCAGGTGCGTAGTCGGGGTCGTTGTCTTCAGGGCACACGAACTGTATCCTGGTCCGGGCTGATCTGCTACGTAGGATCGCGACTGCTGCCCTGTAGACGTCGGCGTCCTCTCCCGTCATGACCCATCCGGTGCGTTCGAGCTTTTCCTTGGCTGTCGTCAGTCGTGTGACAGTTCGTGTAGCATTCGTCTTGATCAGAAGCGGGCGGTCCTTTGGCGCGAGGCGAGCGGCGTGTAAGATCGCTTGCGTTGCTGCTCGTTCTCTGGTCTGGGGGTCGCTCGCGCCCAGCTGTCTCGTTTCGTTCAGGTCGAGCTCCGGGCTCCGTATGGAGTATGCGGCCTTCGCTCGGGCACTGCGGGCTGCACGGACGGCTCCACAGCATACCACCGCGACTTCTGGTGCCGCGGGCGGGGGATGGACGTGTGTTCCTTGCGGATGCCCGTTGGTCGGTAGCGGTGCGTCAGGGAGCACGCTCAGCTCCTTCGTGAATACACGTGCGTAGTCTTCGGGCCTGTTGTATTCCGGGACTGACGCGTCGAAAGTCACCGGTTGCTGGAAGCGTTCTGCGATGCGGTTGGCTTCCTTTTCGGCGTCGTTGAGGTGAGTCGTTCGGTCCACGTCTTCCTCGCCCGGCTTCCACTTCTCACGCTGCGAGCTGACCAGGTCGTACGCAAGGTCTTGGCATCTGTGCGGGTGCTCGCACCCGAGGTCTCGCTGGTGCTCGCAGAGGGCGCATTCGCAGTCTGCGTTCCCCGAGTGCTCCGGCTCGTCTTCGTCAAGTTCGTAGTCGTATTCGTAGCAGTCGATGGCGTCCTGTACTGATACCACTCTGTGCTTCTTCCTCAGACAGTTGACAACCTCGCCGGAGTGATGCTCGCGGAAGCGGTTGTCGTGTTCGACGCTGTACCATGCGGGTGCGTTTCTTCTGGCTGCTTCGCTCGCGAATGTCGTCTCGATGCTGACGTTGTGCGTCTTGGCCGCCTTGAACATCAGCCTTAGCTCGAGAGGAAGTCCTGCCTGCAGGTTCTGTCTTCGGTTCCTCCTCGCCGCTCGAGCTTTCCCGTTCATGGGCTCCCAGGACTGCGATAAGAAGTTCGTCAGGATGTGCTTGTCTTCGCCGACTCGGTCCTGCCATTCCAGTGTGAGGGTATGTCGAAAGATCTCGTCCGCGACGAAGGCCCAGGTTGGTCTTTCGTTGGTCGGTTTCAGGTACTCACGCGTCCATACCAGGTAGATGGCGTCGTTCCTTGCCTTGAGGTCGAGGATGTTCGCACCGCCTTGATCGAGGGGGAGGTAGAGCGTTTCTGCGTTCACGGTGTGTTTTTTGTACTCCCAGAAGAAATCGAGCTCCAGCTTGACGAAGCGCTTCAGGACCTCTGGCGGCATTCCTTGCGCCGCAGTGAGGTACTGCGTGCCGCTTCCGACATACGCCTGGATAAGGTGACGTCGTCCTTCCATCGTTGGGTGCGTTCTGTCCCACTTCATGAGCCGGTCTGACGTTTTCTTGAATAGTTTCTCCCAGGTGTCGTCGTCCTTCGCATCATTCCCTGCCCATGCGCCTAGGAAACGGACTGTATCCCCGTCATTCGCGATACGGACTGTTTCGGGTATGCGCTTGTGTTCCGCTTTCGCGCGCCTGTCCGTTCTGAAGCGCTCCCGGAACTCGGGCTTGCCAATTGGTATGCACTCTGATTTGCCCGCGTTGAACTTCCCTCCTGACGCGATGCACCAGGTGCCCAAGATGTCGTCCAGGGTTGCAATGTCATCGTCCTCCGACAGGTAGACCGTCGTATCGTCGGCGAAAAGGGTGGCGATCAGGCTTGCGGGGAGTCCAGGGATCTCGAAGCCCTTCAGTCGACCAGATTCGCGCAGCATGGCGGATAGGGGTTCGATCACAAAGTCGAAAAGGAGGCAGCTCAGCGGGTCTCCCTGTCGCACACTTCGACGTACACGGTACGGGGCACTCAGGACGCCGTTGACCATGGTACGTGTGTATGCCTGGCTGTATAACGTCTCGATGGTCTTGACAAAGAGTTCGGGTAGCCCAAACTTCCTCAAGACGCGGAAGAGGAAATCGTGTCGTACTTTGTCGTACGCCTTCTCCTGATCTAGTGAGAGGATGGCTCCGTTCTTGCCCGTTTTCTCGCCGTAGCTAACCATCAACCTCACCAGCTTCGTGTTATCCGTGATTTGTCGTCCTTGTACGAATCCGCTCTGTGCCTCATTGATCAGGGATGGCGCGATCTCGCCGAGTTGGGTGGTGAGCGTTTTCGTGAAGATCTTGTAGTCCGTATTGAGCAGCGTTATAGGTCTATAGTTCGCGACGTCGGCTCTGTCTCCCTTCTTGTATAGCGGGCAGAGCCAACCTTCGGCGAAGGTCGAGTCGTCGATGAGCCCATGCTGTTGTATGTCTCGGAATAGCATGGTGAGTGCTCGTACCACGTTGAAGCCCTTCCCGTCTGACGCTTGGTACTCGATCTCGAGTTCTTTCCATAGTTCATGGATTATCCCATCGAGACCTGCCGCTTTCCCATTCGGCGCTGTCGTGATTGTCCGTCTGACTGCTTCCTCGGTGAGTAGGTCGCCGAGGCCGTGGTGGTCCTCTCCGAGGCGGGTTTTGACGTATTCCAGAACCTCGAGGATCTTCTCCTCTCGCTCGTTTTCGTCTGGGTGGACATCTTTGTCTTGCAGAGTGTCGTGATGTGAGCGTAGTATGTCCACCATCTCGTCTGTTCTGCTGACGTAGCCGACTTCGTCATCCTCTTCGTCCCCTTCTGCGCGCGCTTGTGGCTCGGCTTGCCCTGCTCGACGCCTGTCTGCCAGGCGTTCGCCTTCGGGTCGCGTGTCGCGAAGGAACGGGATGATCTCTTTGCTTCTCGGTTCTCGACCGGTCATCCACCATTCCTTGCTATTCGTCTCGTGGAATAGACGGCGACGTGCTCGTGCGTTCTCCTTCCTTCGCTTCTTCTGGCGTTTGCTGAGTCCGGCGATTCTGTCCTCCAGCTCCAGGACTTCAAAGGGCAAGTCCTTCCGGTCTATCTCGCCGTCCGCCGCATCTTGCAGGATTTCCTTCTTTTCGTTCTCGAGGGACTTGAGGATACGGTCTCGTTTCTGTCCCTCCTCACGCGCGCGTACTTTCGACGTGTCTGCAACCATGGTCTTCCAGTTCGCGACGAGGTGCTGTATGTTGCGGTCCGGCCGTCGCGGCTTGGTCTCAAGTTCATCAGCCTCTTTTAGCATCTCGATCCCCGCATCGATGATCTCGCGGACGAGGCGCTTGTTGCGGAGGTGTTGAAGGTTCATGGACCAGATTCCTTCGCCAACGAAAGGCATCATCGGGTTGACTAGGTCAACGGATACAGGTACGTGGTCTGCTCCAGGGCACCAGTTCCTGACGGTCTCGTTCCACCAGTTCCGGCTCGCAATGAAGATGTTTTCGGTGACGTATATCCGGTCGAGGCGAGCGTACGATTCTGCAGCAGCGTCGTGCCATGTTGGAACGAAACGCCGAGGGTTGATTTCTCGCCATCCATCTATGAGCCCGAGATAGGTGAGTAACTCCTGAAACTCGGCCGACATGTCTGCGTTGTTGAGGCGTGCGGGTAGTCTGTCTGCGGCCGATTCCACCATGTTGAAGTCCCCAAGCATCGTTCTGGGTTTCGGTATGTCCGCCCTGCGCTCGAGCTTCTCCCTGATGTTCGTCCAGAATTCCCGGTTTTCTCGGTGGTCGTTTGGAGCGTATACAGCAAGTACGACTAGTTTCTGTTGTCTGTGCCAGTCTATGCTTACAACAATCGCTCGTCCAGGTATGATTTCCCACATTCGCGCCTCTTGGGTCCGGACAAGGCGTTTGTTGAGGACTATGCCGACTCCTCCTCTACCGGTTGGGTTCTCTGGGTTCGGTGAGCAGAACAGCTTGATCTCCTTGTGGTCATTGTTGACACTTGCAGCGAGTTCATTTGACAGATGTGTTTCCTGAACCGCCATTATGCCAACCTTCCCGGAGCGCATGTGTCGCTCCAGGTCGTCCCACTTGCTCATATCCATGCCCTGGTGGCTCCGGCCACGCATATTCTGGCTCTCCATGCGCAGGTACGCTTTTGTCCTGAGGCCTGAACTTGCCTTTGATACTTGTAGCCGCAGGTACGGCTGATGCGTGTTCTGGTGGTTTCGGCGCGGGTGGATGCGAATGCGGTCGCGTGTCTCCCGCGCGCGGTTCCGTCTCAGTGGCGGAGGGTCTGGTGGTGGGGGTGGTTCAGGAGCTGCTCTGCCCATTGTTGTACGTAGCTGTGGGACGGGTTGTGCGGAAAACCATGGCAGATCATCGTCATTGGGGTCAAAGGGAGTCGTACTACGTTCTTGTACAGGAGGATTACGATGGGGAATAGGACCGGTTCTCGCGTCGGCGCGCACTTCGTTGTACAAAGGGGAGATGTTCTCGTTCTCGTCCGCGTTCTCGTTCTCGTTCTCGTCCACTTCCTCGCGCGCGTTGTCCTGGCGCTCAGAAACCTCTCCCGCGCCTGCCTCGCCCGCGTGTGTTGTGTCCGCGGGATCCGCCTCGCCCGCCGTTCTCGAACGCGGGCGGCGGGCCATATCCGTAGAAGTCGACGTTGCCGCCGTTCTGGAAGTACGGGTGGGGTGGTGGGCCGTATGGGGCGCTGTATTGCCCTCCGAAGTGTCCTCCGCGCCCGCCTCGAGACGGCGTTCCACCGCGCGATACAAGCTGCTGGTTCGCGGCGCGGGCCTCCTTCTCTGCCTCGCGCGCCGCTCGGATGCGCTCCTCGCGAGCCTTGCGCAGTTCCTCGGGCCAGGCTGGGTGGTTCCACACGACGCAGATCTTGGCGTGGTGGTCGCGGTCGTGGCAGATGGCGCAATCGTACTTCTTGTCTGACGGCTTGCGCTTGACGGTCCCGAACTCGCCGAGTTGGACTTCGTCGCCCATGAGAGTCTTTTCCCAAATGGAATGAAGCCACGTCGCGTCGAACACGCCGAGGAAGTAGACGCTAATGCTAACCTCCGTGTTCCCGTCGTCGAGTTTCTTCTCCCAGACGCGAATGCGCATCGACGCTTGCACGAGGTC
This sequence comes from Exidia glandulosa HHB12029, assembly GCA_001632375.1. Taxonomy (NCBI): domain Eukaryota; kingdom Fungi; phylum Basidiomycota; class Agaricomycetes; order Auriculariales; family Exidiaceae; genus Exidia; species Exidia glandulosa. The sequence goes on along the minus strand of KV426041.1, from coordinate 10,981 downwards.
GAGCGAGTTCGGCTCGAGCGCTCCTCCACCCCAGATGCGGGCCTTGTTGGCGGCGAGGAAGCTGTCGACTTCCGACCAGCGCTTCTCGACATGCGCGCGGAACATCTCGAGGAAGCGCGCCTCGAGTGCGGGCGTGATGGTCGGGAGGTTGGGGAGGTTCTCGTATGATGCGACATGAGTGGGCGGCTCGAGATCGGGGCGGATGATGAGGACCGCGACGCCCTCCTTGCATTCGGGCCACTTGATGTAGACGGCGCACGCGGCGGCTGCGAAATTAACGCCCTCGAGGGACACGCTCGTGCCCAAGAAGCCCACGGGGCCCGGCTGACCTGGCTTGCGGTTGTCGAGGGGTTGAGGCGCGACGAGCGTGAAGGATGCCTGCTTGAGCCAGCGGCGTATCCCCTCCTCCGCCTGGCTGCGCTTGGTCGCGACCTCGCTGTCGTCGTAGCGCCAATCCAGCATGACGACGGCGCAAGCATATCCCGTGTTGGCGGTCGGCGCGCGGGCGGCGGCGCGGAGAGTGTCGAGCCATGTGCCAGCGTTCTTGTTGTACGCGAAAACGTCCTCGAGCGTGACGCCGCGGGGCTGGACGTCGAAGTCGGGAAGGGCGGTGGCAACGCACGGCGGCGAGTCGGCGTTCCAGTTCGCCATGTGGAAGTCCGTGTGCGTTTGCGCGGTCGGTGCGGAGTCGATGGGTAGGATGGCAGATTGGAGGTGGCGGTTGTCGACGCGACGGACAATGGCGCGTATCTCGCTCGCGCGTTCTGCCTCGCGGTCAGCGTCTTCAATGGCTTTGCGCTTGCGGTTCTCACTGGCGGCTTGTTCTCGGGTGAGCCTCGTTGCAGCACTGGTACTGGCGACCATACCGTCTTGGCCTGCCATGTCTCGTCTGGTGTGCGGTCGGTGTGTGTGAGGGGAAGAGGGACGTGTCCTTCATTTCGTGGCACGTCTCGTGATATAGGTTGGGAACAAAGGATGGTGGTCGGCGCCACCCGGTTGGACTCCGAATGCAAACAATGCGTTTGCAGCGTGCAGGGGTGTGTTTGCCACGTGTGGCAGTGACTCTGTGGCGTGTATTCATCGAGGTCGATCTCGTCGCCGGCGTCTCCGACGCGTTGTGAGCTCTCTGAGCTCGGGGATAATAACTTCATTCTCTTCTCGGGTTTTGGGCCGTCTGGGGGTGCGCGCTCGCTCAATCGATAGAGCAGCTCGTGTGGTTCGCGATGGGAGTGCTTTGTCACTCGTGTGGCACTCTCGCGGTCTACGCTCTCAAAGGCGTTCTTCGCGCTCGGGCGATGGTTCTGGGCCGTGCAGAGGCCGTTTTCTCGTGTATTACGATCTATAGCCGTACATAGGCTTGGGTGCGCCGAGCAGAGGCGCAGATAGGACATGCGGGCTCGTGCCACATCGTCGCGAGTGCGCAAACCACGCCGTCGCTGGCGTGGCCGCTGTGCCGGTGCTGGGCGAGCAGAGCCCAGCGTCCCACAAAAGACCGCATCTATCGGTTGCGGCGGGAACGGCACCCCCATGGGCGGCGTTCGGCAGCTATAATCAGCTACCGACATGGGAAGAAGAGAAGAAGCCCTAGTATCGCCACATATAGTCAGAGAGACGAGAGAGGACCAGAGACGTGGATAAGTGCGCATTTGCTCGAACTCGGCACCACGGATGTATCGGGATCGGTCACTGGAATCAGTGACGACAATATCGCAGATGTCGTCATCCCACATCGTGTTGGGGAGGACTCGGATAGAAATGATATGACCCTCGAAATTCTGCAGCACCTCATGCACAGGATCGTCCTCGAAGTGGCAGACGTCAACGTGATGCATGTTCCTGCACATCATGAAGTCAAGAAGATACTGTAAGTCAAAAATTTATTACCGCGTAACGCGTAACGGGGCCTCCGGGCGGCGGTAAAAAACGCGTTTTGTAACGGGTAACGACGCGCCCGCTGTAATGCGCGTAACGGTCCGAAACGGTGGCTAGATGGTCCGGAATCTAAATTTCTGGCCGCTTCGCGGCGTGCAGTGCTCAGGGAGACATGTAGACGGTATTGAACGCAATGAGGGACATTGTAAAGCCTCCCTGGCCATCTCAGAGACATCTCCCCGCCCGAAATCAGTACAGGACGCAGGTTTTCATGTTGCTCGCGGTAACCGTGTAACGGTCACACTGGGTCGGCGGTAACGTGGTTTCGATGTAACGGCGGTTGGGCGGCGGTAATAATAAATTGACTTACAGTACTGCGTGAGGGTGGTATCGTTCATGACGTTGAGCCAAAGCCGGTGCAGCTGTACGGTAGGTGGAGGAGCGCAATCGATCTCAGCGAACGTGACAGGCAAGGCCACAGAAAGCCACAAATCCTTCAAAGCCGGACACGTCCGCAATATCGTTTGTAAATCGCGAAAGGGCAGTTGAACGTTACAGTCACAGGTTGGACTCCCGTAGGCAAAGGACACAAGCGTGGCTGGTAAGAGCGAGAAGTCGGGTATGAGTATCCCAAGAAGCACAAGTTCACGAAGCCGGGATGTCGTCCCTCGGGCAGCGAGCGCGAAAGTCGGGGGTATGACGCTGTAAGGACTGTCCGGGGCTTCTGAGCAAGTCCAACACTCTCCTCCATACCGCGGCTCGTACGCGGTGACCGTCTTCGGTAATCAGTCGGATACTCTTCATGCGGTCGGTATCCCGAGATGCATGACACAATGTCGTCGAGCGCGTCCCCTCTGAGGTCCAGCTGGACATCAATGGCAGTCGTAGAGCCAACACGCGCGTACAAGACAGGAATCCGCGCGTGGGACCCAGCGAGCGCTGTCCATAAAAGAGGGTCGTTGACCGCGAGCCAGCGCCAGTACGCGCATATGTGGGAAACAGCAACGCAGTCACGGAGCAATAGTTTGCCGAAGACCATTCGCTTCAAGTCGTCACCGAGCGTGACGATGTGCGCGCGAGCCACGAGCTGCGTGTCGTAGCTCAGAGCTCGACGTTTCGAACATATGACCACCGCTTCTTCGTCACCGCTACGAGCAGTCTGTCAAGACGGGGCTGAATGATCGAAATCGTGAGGCGACGCACCCTAGAGCCAGTACCTGCAATTTATCGATCATGGTGGGAAGGAAGAGAGAGGATTGTGTTTGCGCCGGTTTGGTTGCACCATCGGCGGTCCATAGCCATGTTTAGTATATTCGAAGTAATTCCCACCTAAGAAGGTATCGGAAACTTGCAAAAAGTGGAAGAGTTCAGCACGGGTTGTTGGAAATGACTTACACGAGCACTGTTACGGCATCCCCGGCAGACGAGAGTGACCACTGACAGGTCACCAGGAGGCTGCTAGTAGGCAGAGCAATGGCGCCTTGAGTAGGCGTTATTCTCGTTCTCTATATAGCTAAGGATCAAGATAGTTGGAAGTCGATATTCGTCTATATCAAGTCCGGACGATGCGCCAAGTCGCCAGAAATTAGACGCCCACCAGCGCCTCCCGTTTGGGGCTGAATAAGCGCCCATTGTCCTTTCGCCATGACGGAGACCATAATCCTCCAAGACGTCTACCTCCTCCCTTAAACGACAGCTCGTCTACACACACCCCAGGCGTAAGGCTAGGTTGCGTCGGATCCCGTCTCATGTGGACCTTAAGCTTCGCTGAGCGAGTGAGCACTGACCAACCTACTAGTATGATGATTTCGGGACTACATGACTTTCACGATCAGTACATCTCTTCGGGACTGTAGCCCCTGAAGAACGGGTCCGTGTAGAATAGTGAAACACTAAAAGGATTGGTGTCGAACAGTAGCGAGAAACTTTGGCTACGGTGCTCGTCATCCCCTGACTGAACTCGTAGTCCATCTCCTCGGACGATTACCGTCCTGACACTTCCGCGGGACAACCCATCGACTACGAGATTGGTGATTGCGGTGGACAGCAGTACGATTGGCTCCACCCCGGATCGTCCACTGTCGTCATCCGGCCAAGTCGCGAGCGCAAACTCGACCGTCCGCAAGGAAGGACAGTACCACCTGTCCATTGTATGACCTTCCCAGCCGGATTGCCAGGGATATATGTCCTCAACGGTGCGCTCCTCGCGGTCGCAAGGATAGAATAACCGGAGCAGTTCAAGCCGCGGGACAGATGGAGGGCGTTCAAACGCCGTGAACAGATGGCCACATATCGTCAGGGTCGTCAGACGTTCCCAGAGCATCGGAAATTCATGATAGAGTGTATAGGAGTTAGCAGCACGAATGCGGCGAAAGCGCGTCATCGAGTCTATGACTGTAACATCGCAGTCGACCTCGAGTTTGCTGGTCCGCTGTATGGTCATCTCTTGAGCGTCGAAGTCGCGAAGAATCCCGTGCAAGGGGTATTTATACGTGTTGAACAAGTCGATAGCGTGGACGCACTCGAGGACACGGAGGTGGTCGAGGACGGGCTGGAGAAATTCGGCGTCAAATTCGTCCGGACAGAGTATGAGTCTCTGAAGCTGAAGTGGTGGTGGAGGAGTTGGCTGGTGGTCTGGAAAGGCGTCCAGGCTGATATTGACCCACAGACACTGCAGTCTGCTACACTGGCGAAGAAGAGCATATACCTCTGGCACAGAAATGTCTGGTTCATAGGTCAACGATCTCAGAGTCGTCGGAAGGACAGAGAAATCAGAGATGGTGACCCGATGGAGCACAAGTTCTTGTAGACGAGAGGCTGCTCCACCGTCCAAGAATGCAGCTGACGGAATGGTCCAGTACTCCAGACCGGATGATTGGCCCTCGATGCGCAGATGCGTCAAAGCACGCGCAGGTTGGCATAGAGTCTCGAACACTGGCGTCCATTCCGGCACGGATATATACGCGGAAGCGGTGATGGTGAGCTTGGTAATGCGCGATATATCGTGAGATAAGCAGGTAAGCGCGTTTCGCGGGCCTTTGACGGGAGCTATGTCGAGATTGACTTCAATGGCCACCGGAGCGGTGCGGGACCACAAGAGCGGAAACGCCGATGAGCGTCTACTATGAAGCGCCGGCGTCCACAGCAGCGGATCGCCGAGAGCAAGGGCACGCCAGAATGCGCAGACGTGCGAGACGGTGATGCGATCGCTGAGGCGTAGAGAGTGAAAGATGAGGAGCGTTACATCGTCGCCGAGAGCCACCACGCGTGCCCCAGCTGCAAGCTGAGCGTCCTGGCTCAGGTTCCTGCGCTCTGTGGATATGACGGCGACCTCTTTTAGAACGCTGTGTATGGACGATTAGCCACGCAGAGACTTACATGAAGCGCATTCGTACCAAAGGTCAACGTTGGGCATGATGCGGAGCGGCTAGAAGCAAAGAGTCGAGTTACACCCCGCTATATCACCCTGTCCACCGGCGAATTGGCACAGCACACGGTGTATCGGCAACTAAAGCGCGTCGCAAACCCTGATTGACAGAGCAAACGCATCGGATTGGACGTCTTGGATCGTGATGGAATACAACGTCCGATCTACACAGGCCAGTGCAACGCCGAGCCGAAGCGATGATATGCAGAGCCCGTTCTCAATCGAAACCGCTAAACGACGCCTCCATATCGGGCATCGGAATCGTACACGGATTCTGGTCTACGACGAGCTCGAACGGCAGTGGCTCGTCCGACTTTTGGTCAGACAAAACTCGAAATCCGTCGCCGCGAACGAAGACGCGTCGCACGTCGCCGCCTGGCAGTTCGCCTTTGACGAACCAAAAGATAGAGCGTGCGCGAAGCTCGATAGGGTTGGCTTTGTCGCTGTGCTTTTTGGCCTCTTCCGCGGTAGTACCTAATACGATCTCGAGTGTGCGCAGGTTTGGACAGTGCCAAGCTTCGTCGTAATCCAAGTCGAGTCGCCACGGTTCGATTGCATCAATGGTGCGCCATGAGCGACTGCGGTGGTAGTGTATCTGGAGAGTCTCTAGACGAGGGACAGGCGGTGGCGGACGTGGGAGATTAGACATATCCCCAGATATAGTCAGAGTCACGAGAGAAGTCCAGATCTCTTGGAACTGGAGGAGTTCGACATAGCCGGCCGAGCGAACACGACGGAAACGATTCCTCGAGTCTGTAACGTCGATATCGTAGTGCGAAATGACGTATTTCCGAGGATAAATGGACAGGCTGGTCGCTTCAAAGTCCTGGAGAACACCGTAACCTGGATCGGCTTCGGCGTTGTACACGTCGACGGAGTGGATGTCTCTGAAAGACAGATATTCCAGAATGCGCTGTGTGAGGGGGTCCTCGTAACTTGAACCCATCTGCCCAGCAAGGGTCAGCTTCTGAAGTGCGACAGTTTGGGGAGGCGCATCGTCTAGTTCAGCATAAGAGATTTGGGCCGTCCCACTCAGCCACACATTTTGTAGTTTAGGACATTGATTGAAAAGGGTCTGTAAATCCCGCAGCGTCAAGCGAGGGTCTGCCCAGGAGTTACCAAGCGCAAGTGACGTGAGGCTCGGTGGGAGCAGCGAGAGGTCCAGCCCTGTGGTCCGTATAACGGCGAGCTCTTGAAGACGTGACGCAGATCCTTGCTCGCCCAGAGCTGACGAAGGAAATACGGCTTGACCGCGCATGCGAATATCGGGACCATCCACGCGCAATCGTAGCAGTCGCGGCGCAGATGAGCGTAGAGCGTTCAGCATTTCTTGCCACTCGTCATCCAGCACGAAACGCTCGACTCCTCGTGCGCTGATGTTTAAGCTACGCATTCTTGATAAATGTGCACTCAGACACGCGAGCACATCCTCGATGGTCGTGGGCCAGAGCGTAAGACTGACGTCGACAGCCGCGGAGCCAGCGCGAGACCAAAGCACAGGAATAATGGACGGTGGTCCTTTGAGCGTCGTCCAGAGAAGCGAGTCATTGACTGCAAGCCAGCGCCAGAATGCGCAGACGTGCGAAACAGAGATACGCCCACTGAGGGGTAAAAGGTAGAATATGAGTCGAATAACGTCGTGGCTGAGCGTAATGATGCGCGCGCCCGCGGCGAGCTGTGCATCGCAGCTACGATTGCTCCTTTCAGAAGTGATGACGACAACCTCTTCAGGCACTCTGTGTGTAATTAGTGAGCAGGTATCCGAGCACAAGGGTAGACTATGCGCACCCGATGATGAGCTCGTGGGTGTCCGGTCCGCATGTCATGATCATGATGATGGTCAAGGGCAAAGGCCGGTTTGTTTGTACGCATTTGCGCCGAGTCATTTTTTGCAATCGTTGCGCACTAGCGATCCAGTATTTTCTGGTTGAGATGGCCGATCTACACTAGCTTCATGACGTCTTCCTCTTAGATGCTGTCTCTAATCTGATACAGTGGTATCCATAATGCCGCGAAGTTAACATTACCGGAAGGTCCGCAAAGTGCACGAAAGCGGAATCGGTAGGCAACATTGCGTAGAAAGAGGCCTGGGAGGGCTATGTCACGTGATGCGAGTAATGGATACTTGCAGTATACTGAATTTGTGCCGACCGGCAGTAAACCGGCGACAAAGCAAAAGCGGCAGCATCAAATACGCGCAAACAAACCACATCTCTTCCTTTCGACTGGCAGTCATGTGCGACAAACTGGTGATCGGGTACGCAATGGCTCTCTTACTACCTCAGATCTATCTCATCGACGATGCCTAGCGTTCCTGACGAGGTTGTGGTCATATCGGCTGAGCGTGGGAATCTCAGCCACGACCAGCAGCTCGCGGCAGGCGCTCGAATCGTATTGCTCGGACAAGACGTGATACGACTCGTCCTCCACCATCTATGCCTGCTAGACTGTATTACAGTCTCGCACGTGTGCGTATACTGGCGTTGCTTGGCTGTCGGCGACCCTTTTCTCTGGACCGAGCTGAACGGGAACCCCGCTGTGATCCCAGTCTTGTGGGCGCGCTCTGGTGCCGTGCCAATCCATGCGACGCTGCGTATCGACGAGAAGACCTCGGCAGAAGTCTCCACGTGTCTTCGCGAGAACGTGTCTCGATTCAAAGGTCTTGCCGTTATTATGCGAACCTGGGACAACGCCTCGTCGATCGCTTGGACAGAGCTCCTCCGCCTTATTTGCCAACCCGTACCTTACCTCAAGCGGCTGCATCTAGAAAGCCCGAGCCAAGGAGGTGAATTTCCAGTATTCCCACCAGCTGCTTTCCGTTTTCCCAACTCAGCGTTCGGCCTTTACGAGCTTTCGATCATGAATATGCGCGTTACTGATTTCACGCGTCTGCCTCCCACCCTGACTTCATTCGCGTACGACTACTCACCCGGCGGCGTTGTTACTTTTACATTACGCGACCTTGACATCATCATGCAAACCTGCCCCGCGTTGCAGGAGTTGTGGGTCTCTGTCGACGGGTTTCACCTCTCACCTCCAGAATTCGATGCTGCTGGAACGCCGCCTATCACTCTAAAACGGCTTAGTCTAGGATATGGAAGCTTCTTCGGGATACTGCGTACGTTGGAGTATTTGGGCCACGCCGGCTTCGAGCATCTTGACGTTTACGATGATTTGGACTTCCCCGTTCACGCGATTCTTCGTGACTTCCAGGCCAAGGACATTGTCGTATATCGACCCACGTGGTCCTATGGCCAATGCGACGTCCTAGCCTCCGACTCAACTGATCGTACGCGATGCGTTCGGGCGACTACTCTGCAGAATATCAGCGGCTATCCTCGACTGTGGGAGTCAATCACAGCGCTTACACTCTGCGGCGACTTGGTAAAGCCTCTGAACCACCCACCTCCTACTGTTATCCATCTCGAGCGGCTCGTACTTTTCTACCATCGCGGCACAGTGCGTCGAACTCTGGAGACGATTGAACCATGGCGTCAGGGATCTGATCCCTGGTGCTGCCCGAAGCTGCGTGCGCTCGAATTCGCGTTGGCCGCGGGCTCTTCGTACATGCAGCTGCAGCCCATCACTCTTCTGGGTGAGGCGCTCCTGCGCTTCGTCAGCGAAGAACTCTCATCTGCCAACCTTACACGCGTGCTCGTCAGGGGCCCGGCGAACGGATGGCGCGTGCAAACTACTCCCGAACAGTCCGCGTCATACCCGTTTTCACTCGAGTCGGATCACACCGCATATGAAGTACGTTCGGCCCCCGGGACAGGATTTGAAGGCTTCCATCGCGACGAATGATTTCGAAGTATGCTGTAATATCTGACTGGTATCTATTTCGACCATCGAGCCATACTACTATACTTTCGTGCTACTCGATCAGAACATATCGCGCTTAGAGCATGAACGCGGCAACACCAGCAAGGACGGCAGCTGCGACGGCTCCACCGGACGTCGCCGTCTGAGCGAACGCAGCGCCACCGGGGGCGCCAGTGTTGGAGGGAGATGTGCCACTGCCGCTCGCGGTGTTGGTGCCCGTCGCGGAATCAGTACCCGACGCCGTGTCAGAGGACGACGAGGTCAGCGCGGTCGGCTTTCCGGACGTCGTGGCGGCAATACCGGGACCAGTGCCTGCGGATTGCTATAATTCATAAGTTAGTGTTTAGCATGGAGTTGGCATTGAGACCGTGACGCACGGGAGGGAAGGGGGTGACAGCCTTCGCGGCGGTGATGAATTTGTCGATGGTGTTTCCACTCGGGGGAGGGTTGATCGCGCCGACCATGCCCATGAGACAGTGCGGGCTCGGGAGAGCCTGCTTGCAGTAGAACCAGATGGCTGAAGAGGAGTTCAGTATACTACCATCATACGACTTGCGGAAAGAAAAGGCTCACGCTTCGTCTCGTCGGTGATGGTCACGTTCCACTCCTGCGAAGTGGTGGTAGTTCCAGCGGGCAGACCGACTGGCGCATAGCCAGAGTCGAAGCCTCCGTCCACAGCCGTGCAAGGGGCAGCGAAAGTCGACTGAGTTACAGTGTGGTTACCCATCCTACACGCGAGAGCAATGTCAGCTGCGCCGACGATGAGAGAGGCTGGTACGTACGGGCCAGCGAAGGTGAATCTGACGATGTCGCCGTTCTTAGCCGTGGTAGACGACGGCGAGAAGGTAAATCCAGCCTTCGCACCACCGACGGTGACCTGACGTCCGCAATGTCAGCCATACCGAACGCAAGAGCTCGAGCCTATATATGGACTCACGTCCCAAACGGTCTGCGCAGAGACGACGGCAGCGAGCGCGAGAAGAGTGAGAGACTGGAACATTTTTGCAACGTATCGAGAAGAGGCGGGGACGAAACGAAGCGAGGCGAGGCGAAGGCTTTTGAGGATTGAGCGAATTGCGCTGAAGGTATTTATACGGTCCCCAGAATCCGGGTCAAACACAGCAACGACTTGCCTTCTCTCGCACCCTCACTTCACGTCTATGTTCAAAGCGCCAAACCCCGCAGAACTGATCGGCGCGGCACACAGCTGTCAGGCGCCGCGTGATGTGCGCTCCGCACGTGGAGATTGCCAGCGAAAGCAGCAGACGTACTTACAGGTACATACGGCACATGCAGTGAGTCCTCTCGTGGTCGGGATACCTCGCTCTGAATGATCCAAAGGACAGGATCCGAGGTTCTTACCCCTTAGGGTAATAGGGATGACACTCTAAACTCAGTGAGCGCCCATGTCGGTTGTCAGCGCCAGTCAACCTAGAAGCAGGCACCAATAGGCTGCGACGTTTGCAGGCAACCCGCGAAGCATGGGCGCACTCAGGAGCGTTTCGACTGGTTGCTCCTGTAGCTCCGGACCCGACGCGCTGCGCACAAACGACCTATTCTTGATGTTGCGCTCCTCATCCTGGTACTGTGCTTCGCAGCCACTCACACCTATGTGGCGCATCGCAGTGAGGTGTTTAATCAGCATGAGGGGATTGCGCCGCTGCGCGAGATTGAATACCGGTCAACGCGCAACCGGATGGCGGGTTCCCTATTATTGTTGATCGACAGGTATCATAGAAGCTGACAGGGTCGTTGTAAGCCTCGGCTGTGCGCCACTCGGCGGCCATACCGTAATCCACAGGGACATACACCTCGGCTCCATTCACGTTCAGCGACAACGAGAATTGAAATTGAGCTGCG
>KV426040.1:118304-130013 GCA_001632375.1 Exidia glandulosa HHB12029 | reverse complement strand
GCTGAACCGGAGACCGATTTGGTAGGTAGGTAGGTAGGTAGGTAGGTAGGTACACGGCACGGTCCATACGCTTTCGCGCTGAACGCCGGGTTCCACATCAGGAAAACGCATCGCTGCTCAGATCGCTCAGCCGAGCTCGACCGAGCTCGGTGAGTTATTGAAGTGGAGCAACCTGTCAAAGACTCCCTCGTATCACTTCGCTTAACCCCCTCTCGACTGAGCTCAGCCGAGCTCGACGAGCTCGGGAAATGGTCCAAGCTTCGTCACTTGAACCATTTGCTTCGCTTGACCTCCTTCCCGAGAGGCCTAATCATGCCGAGCTTGGACGACTTGACAAGCTCGCCGGGCTCCTTTACCTCGAGCTCTCATGTACTTAATCACCTTGGACAATCAAAAAACTCATCATGTGTAAGAAACGAGGCGCCGGTGAGGGCATTGATTAGCAATGTGTATAGTAGAACAAAGAGCGAGATACGACGACTGCGACGATTACGAGGTCCGTATGAAAAACGAGCAGAGCGTAACGAGGGCGGATAGGATGGACTGCGGGTATAGGGTATCTATGTGACGAGAGCAGATAACGCAGATGACAGCAAGAGTGGCGATGCGAGAGCAATTAAAGAGCGGCGAGAGAGCGAGACGTGTAGCGAGAGCGGGTAACATGACGGAGTCGATGAAGGAAAGCGGGGACAGTGGCGAGGGACGGGATGCACGGTGTGTGATCGATAGCTGATATGTTTGGGTATGAATATAAAAACTCGTGCAGCGGCGGCGGGGATGACTGAGACGACGAGGACGACAGGGATGATGGGCCGATGGGTGCGGGGGACGACCCGGACGACGAGCTTGATGCCGTAGTGATCTACGCTTCGTCATCCGTATCGCACGACTCGGTCTGCACGGTTCCCGTTGCTGACGATGCAACATGCATCTCGCTGCTGCAATGATGTCAGGACATCAGAGTTTTAAGTAGGACACAGGACGTACCAAAGACCTTCCCAGTGAGCGGCGCGCAGCTGCGTCATGCGCACACGACGTCTGGGGGCATTGAAGTAGTCGTCCGTGATGGTCTTCTTCCAGTTGTTGTACACGAACTGGAACTTGCCATCCAACGCGAGCGTGTAGGGTACGATCATAGCCTCGAGCGCGTACTGGATCTACGTAGCGGGCGTCACGATAGCGCGCAAAGGTAAGGTAGAAGGCGTACCTGGGTCAACGCCCACGCGTACGCCGCATCTGGAATGCCGTCCTCGAACCGCTCTGGCATCTGGACGGCCATGGACTCCGTGCGCGCGCGGTCGGTGAAGATCATGTGCCGAAGAACAGCAATGACGATCTCATGCGTGAGGGGACGACCAACGCCCTCGTACTGACAACGGGTGAGCGGCGGACACACAGGAGCAAGCTGAACTTACGACGATGTCGCCAGCCGAGGGCTGGACCTTGGCCGGCCTGACCTGGGCGTAGTGGAAGATACCACCCTGGAGGAGGCGCTGTGGGGTGTGGCCGTCGACGAGTAGAAGCCGAACAACGAGCTTGTGTACTGCGTCCTTGTAACGGCTGCGTATATTGCAGAGTTGACTTTGAAGCTGTAGGGGCGTCAGCTACGATCCAGTATTGAAAAAAAGACGCTGCAGCGCACCCCGAGCTCGATAACGCTGTCCCAAATGATGACGCTATTGCCCGTGAAGCCTCGGTTCGCCTTGAGCCAGGATTCGAAGAGGATGGCGTCGCGCTCCGTGATGTTGGGGTACGGGTTGACGAGAGCAAAATGCGAGCCGACCCATACCATCGTCAAATGTGTACGTTCGAGAGCTGGCGGAGGCCAGCGCGAGATAATCTTGCCCTCGGCGCCTGAAGGCGAGGGCTCCTTGAGCGGGTCCCCCATCGACGTGTGCGCAAGTCGGACTGGCGCGGGCGCGTAGGCAACAAGCGCGGCTGTGCTGGGCGCGGCCAGCGGGATATGTCCCACGCTTGCAGGACTGCTGGTGCGCGCTGTCGGAAACGAGTGGATTGACAGATCGGGCGGTGCAGGACTTGACGAGGATGAGGCTTCGTCATGCCCCGCGGCGCGCGCATTAGCTCACGACCGAAAAAAAAAACTACAACCCAACATACCTTGTGACGCCTGGAAACTGTCTAAACGCCGCATATTGGCGGCTCTGCGACGTTCCTCGCCATCGTCAGCGCCAGAAATTGTGCTGTGCTTGCGCTAGGAAAAATTAGATGTCGTTCCAAGTGATACGGCTGATGAGGGTACCTTTTTCGAGGATGCGGGCCCTGCACTCTCTGCCGAATTCCACCCCGAGTAGGTTGCCGCAAAGACATGGTCGAAGTTGGGCAGAGGAACGGGGGCGACAGAAGAAGTGCCGAAACCGGGTTGAGTCTCCGATGGATCGTACGATGTGTGCTGCGGCACCGAAGAGTTTAATCCACCGTCTGAATCTGCATCAGGATCCATCTCCATCTCGGACTGCTCAGCGCTGTGAGCCATGTTCATGCCGTTCATGTTCGGAAGCGAGAATGAGGCCGGACCGGCGAAGATACCTCCTCCACGTCCAGCCTGAACCAGTGCTACCGGACCCCCGCGAGCGTTACCGCGTGGAGTACTAGTGGGCTTGGCTATGCCGCGACCATTTCCAATACCGGATGCGCTCGCCGTGTTAGGGACACCACTGCGACCGCGCGAAGAAGGCGTGCCAGCTTGTTGAGGGTTCTGTCAAACAATCAGAAGCCTAATCACGCTCTGTGCTGCCAGCGACAGACCTCGAGATTTGACCGCAGACGGGTCGAGTATGGAGCTGAGTTGGACATGGTTGAGCGGTTCACCCTGAAGAGAGGGCAAAAAAATCGAAAGGCAAGAGGCGGGCGGAGCGGAAGCAAAGAAGAGAGAAGTCGAAGCTATCGGCTTCTATTAGTAGTTCTTCCGTAAATGTGGGGCGCAGGCCGCGCGCAGGACCAGAGCATCAGCTTCTGGTTTCTCTCCTGCGCCCTCATCTCGTTGCGCGTCGCAACTGACAACTTTCAGATCGCGGCCGTTGTCCTCTGCTCTCTGCTGATCAGGACTATCTGGGCTCTGAGTTTTGACTTCAGACTTTGATCGGATCTTCTGTCCCTGGACCGTGCGTGATATGGCTTCTGAGCGCTGCGTTGCTTGCGGTGTATCCTTTCCGCGGCTGGCTACACATTATTCTTGGTCTCCCGCTTGCAAGGAGGTTCAGCAACAGCTCATAGCTTCGCAGCGTGCTGCACTTTCCTCGCAGTACGCGATTCCATTACCTCCGAGTCAGGGAGCACATACAGTTGTGCCGCCTGGTACTCCTGCAGTGGGTGGAGAGACCCTTGTGCTGCACGACCTACCCAACGATGATCCCGATGCTGGTGTGGACTACTTGTTCCACGACGACGCAGAGGAAGAGAGCGGTATACATGCCGATGCCGATGCCGACGCCGACGAAGACGACCTCGATGTGCCCATCTTTCGTGATGATCGCGACCAGAACCCTTGGGTTGCTAGCGGGAGTGCTGCATTGACAGAGCAAGACCTACGCGCCAGAGCGTCCGATGCGCATCAGGATAAACGTCCTCGCGTGGAGCCGCAGTCGTCTCAGGCATCTTCCCGACAGTCGCGGAAATCATCTCGCTTTGTTAAAGAGCTGTTTCCCAATGCCGCTGCTATCATTGGCACTGCTACCACGTACTGGGAGTGGCTCATTCAGGAGCGTGCAGCGACAGACGTGAAGTACCCATTCTTTCCGTTTGCTAGCTCGGAGGAATGGAGCCTTGCCAAGTTCCTCTGCACTAGTAGTCTGAGCAAGAATGAGATCAAGGAGTATTTAAAGACAGAATGGGTGAGTCAAATTCTTGTCATGCGCTGAACCATTTCTAATATAGTCTTAGGCGGAGAAGCATCCTACGTCATTCCAGACCGCCGACCAGCTGTTCAGCATGATCGATGACCTCCCTGCTGGGGGTCCCCCCTGGGATGTTGTCGAAGTTCGTCTTCCAGAGGCTCCCAATGAGCCTCAGCTTCTCTTCTACCGTGATCCCGTAGCATGTCTTCAGTTCCTCGAGTCGAATCCCGCGTTCAAGGGTCACAT
The DNA here is from genome assembly GCA_001632375.1 of Exidia glandulosa HHB12029. Lineage (NCBI taxonomy): Eukaryota > Fungi > Basidiomycota > Agaricomycetes > Auriculariales > Exidiaceae > Exidia > Exidia glandulosa. Next base: position 125,913 of record KV426040.1, on the reverse strand, counting down.
GTCGTGGTCGCCGGTCCATGCATATCAGGATGAGGCGCACAAGGAGCGTTGCATCGACGAGATGTGTACTGCAGACTGGTGGGCCGAGAAGCAGGCACTCTTTCCGAACTTGACTTTGAACCCGCTTATTCTTGGCTCGGATGTCTCGCACGTTACGAACTTCTCTGGCGACGGAAAGATGCATCCTGTCTACATATCCTCTGGCCACATCGACAAGGATATCCGTAACCAGCCGTCCAGTCGTGCCTTCATGCTTGTTGCTTATCTCCCTGTGCCGAAGTTTGCAAAGACTCAATTCGCAACTAAGGCACAGGCCCAGCACATGCCTGGTCGTCTCAGGGAGATGATGTACCACAAGTGTCTGTCGATTGTGCTCGACTCTGTGCGACAGGCTGGGACGACGCCTGTCCTCATGTCTGACTCCGATGGCAATGTGCGGAAACAGCTCATTATTCTGGCTGCTGCGATTCACGATGGCGAGGAGAAGAGTATCGCTGCCTGTCTGAATCGGAATCATTGCACATTCTGTCCAGCCGTGACATCCGAGTTGGAGAACCTCGTGGACACTGACGGTGCCTGGCGACGTACTGGTAGCTCGATTCTCGCGCGCATCCATGCCGCACGTGCACAAGTTGGTCCCGATGCATCTACCTGGGAGTTCATTGTCGAAGCGCGAAAACGCGGCTTATCTGGAGTGGAGAAGCCTTACTGGGAGCACCTCCCTCACGTCGACATCTGCAGAGTACTCTGCAATGACTCTCTACATGGGCTGCATAAAGGCTTCCAGGATCACACTATGAAGTGGTTGACCAACATGCTCACTCCTGCGGAGCTCGACCGTCGCATGAAGTGCATACCTCGGACTCAGCCTTACCGTTGCTTCGACGGCGGTATCTCTAAGATATCGCAGTGGAGTGGGAAGGATACCCGTAACGTGCAGAGGTACATTTTGCCTGCAGTTGCGGGTTCTACTCTGCCGCCAGGTGCTATCCGCGCTCTTCGCGCAGAGCTTGACTTCATCTTCACCGCGCAATGGCGAAGCATGACATTGGAGCACTTGCAGCAGCTCACAGAGTACGACGAGCTCTGGCATGAGAATCGAGCTGCCTTTATCGGACCCGGAGGCGGTCGTATTGGCCGCAACGGCGAAGTGATCGCACATTTCAATATCCCGAAGTATCACGCTCGCCAGCATTATCCTGACAACATACTCTACCTCGGCACTCTCGACAATTATTCTGCTGAGATCACAGAGCGCTATCACATCGAGTTCGTCAAATGGGCGTACCAGGCGACGAACCGGAAGGATGCACTCCTGCAGATGGTTCTCTGGCTAAATCGTCAAGAGAAGATTTTTCAGTTCGCGGCATACTTACACTGGCGCCAGGCGCAGCTTGATGCTCGCAGTTCTCTATCTCTGGACGACCGTGACAAGGAGCCCATCGATGACGACGACGAAGCCGTCGAGAGTGACGTCTTCGTAGTCCGCCGCTTTGCTCCGCCCACGACGCAGCCACGCCGCTACCGAACGCGCCCGCCGGTCATGCCGTCCGAAAGCGCGCACATGCTTACTCAAGTGCCTTCTCTCAAGCGCCGCTCCGTTACCTCGATTTCCGAGCTCTTTGGGCTGCCAAACTTGGCGCACGACCTCGCCGTCTACCTCGCGAAACAGCTGAACCCAAATGCCACGCGCCAGCAGCTTCAGAACGCCCGCCTACCACTGTCGTGGATGTATCTCGATGTCTGGTATCGCTCGCGCGTGCAGCTACCTGTCCTGGACGTTCAAGATAAGGCGCTGCAGCGGGAAACGATTCTTGCGCATCCAGGCTCCAACGACGCTCGTACCCCCGCAAGATATCATGCTGTTTTCATCGACAGCGACCCGGATAGCACGACGCCACAGGGCGGTCTTCAAGGTGCGCTTATGCTCAGCAAAATGCTGGGGCCGCACCGCTGACTTACACAAACGTCCAGGATTCGACGTTGCCCAGATCCGACTTATATTCTGCTCGTCAGACCTTCGACGCGCCGCCGCAAAGAAAGATTCCGAGCCCGCACCCCGCGCAGACGTCCTTGCGTATGTGCATGAGTTCTCATTCGGAAGATCACGCGCGAGCCATCCCGATTTAGTTTTCTACGCCGCAGACCGAGCCCGAGACCGCACGACGCGTGCACCGAAAGGCGCCATATACCCACTCGACCACGTAGCGCAGCCGTGCCCGCTGACGCCTCGTTTCAACGGACCTGCAGCAGATTTAGGCGTTACGAACGATGACTGTCTCGAGCTCTGCGACGAGTTCTGGATTAACTCATTCCATACTCAACACACCTATCAATCTGTATATTGAATCATAGAGTCTTGCTTCGTTATCGGGTCATATCTGCCGTGGGAGTCGGTGCTGCACAGTCCCAAACGCCAGACGTGTCGTGCCTGCACGCGGCATAGTGCACCTTTAAACGACGCTCGACTGCCTCAACGACTCAGAGCGCGCAGACGGCCTTGGCCGAACTCGAGAGCAGTCGAGCTCGCTTGATCACACTCAGACAATCTTGGACAGACTCGACGTCACTTGGACACTCAAATCACTTGCCGGAGCCGCTCGAGAACATTGGGATGATCTGAGCATTTCTGAGCATAAGCCCATTTTCCTGATGCCAAGGGCCGAACATCAGTGGCAGTTACCGTGTTCCCTTGGGACTGGAAATTCAGCAAGTGTCGAGCAGGCTCCAACTAAGCCGTCGGCATGCATGCCACATTTACAGCCGGACAGAGGCAGGTCCCACAGATCATGTGTGTTCGGCCGTAAATCTTCAAGACCTCATGAGCGAAGGCCGCTGTCAGACTGATTGTGTCTTTTATCGCTAACGAGTAAGCGGAGGTACTCAGCAGCATCTCGGTACGCCGCGGCACGCGGTATACGAGGTCTAATTGAGTAGATGCTCGCTAGGTAGTTCGTTCGCACGTTCACCAGCTCCGGCGAGTTGACACAACGAAGCATGCCATTTTCCGGGCTCTCTACAGCCCGTCGGCAGCAGCGACATAGGCGTTCATCATGAGGCACCTCGCGACGATACCTTTCTGACCAGGCGAGTCGCTCTACGGCAAGCAGATGGCAGCCAAACAGGATTCTCGTCAGGGATCTGCGATGCGCCAGGATTTGTACGTGTAAATAATGGCGGAGACAGATCGTCTCATGTCTCAATGTTCCGTTCGACTGTGGCTCCAGTCGGCCTCGTATTAGCAGGTACTACGTTTTGTGGCCCGTAGCTATTGACTCCAATTCCCCACAGAGCCCTATGCATCGGCAGTCGTTGAAGGGCTTTCTCTTTTCGAACTGTCTTGTCAGTACCTTCATGTTATACTGTTCCAAGGCTTTGCCTAACCCATTCTCATCCGGTGGCCGCTGCCGGTGCCGCGACGCTGTGACGAGCTTTCTGTCCCGCCCTGTCATCCCTCTTTCGCAAAAATGCCAGGCAAGTGCGCACCCACACAGCGTGCGTATCTAAACTGGCTGATTCGAGATTCCACTGCTGTAGACTCTGTCACCTTTGGCGAGCGTGTGCACTCCTTGGCGTGGGCGCCGTTGATCACTTTCGTCCTTCACAATCGCGTCGCTGCCCTCCTGGCATTCGTTCCCGTTGTCACAATATTTTACCACCTAGATCTCGCCGCTAGCGCGAGCGTCCTCATGAGCTGCCTTTGTCTCCTTCCAATTCTGGTGCGTCACAGGTGCCTATGTGGGTGGCGTTTTTCATTCCAAATATCAAGTTATCTGCCCTTCGACGTCCCAACTATGCGGACCTCCGCCTGATGCTACAGCAGCGAGTTCCTCGCGGCGCGTGGCTAGAAGCAACAGCTCGCATGGCGGCGGAGCCGTCGACGACCACCGGGGACTTCGACCCGTCGACGTTCAAGCATTCGCACGTACTCGAATACATGACGAAGGACCAACGATTCTTTGACCGTCCGATACGAGCCCTGGATCGGTTGCTTCAAGAGCTGGGCAAACGATCTCTGACAGCCTTTGCAACCAAGATGCACGACGAGCCACTGGAACGTCTGCTCCGACGAATCGCTGTTGAGAAGGACATCGAGATAAACTTTCATAACTGCGTCGGTCAAGAAGTCCTGTTTGGGCTCCTCGCGTTGGTGGACCCGAACCTTGAACTCTGGTACCAGGCCGGCGATGGCAAACTCCACGTCACCGACGATGCCTGGGTTTTCGAGAACTTGATGCTCGCGATAGTGGAGCACAAGACCCAGTACGCCAGGCTCTTCACGCTCTGTGTACAGTTACAGACTGATCTTTCCTGTTTTGCAGCAAGGTCCTCCCGCTGTCTGTCTGGAAGGGCATAGATAGTGTCATCGAGGCGGGCATGCGTTTCAGTTGGCCAAATACTGCGACCAGCTCGAAGAAGGTCGCGATCCCGGCGCAGGCATGCTGTTGTTCAAGCGCTTGGGGATGTCGCTCTCTAATTTTATATTGCAGATCTGGGGGCAGTCCCACCAAACCAAAGCACATCTCGTGTTCCTCTCGAGTTGCGAGTATATGCAAGTGTTTTATCGGCCCCGCAGAGCCGATATGAGCTCTCGGTTTATCTGTAGCAATAGGTACAGCGCTACAGCGACGGGCGTACAATCCGTACGTTTTGCTATGCTGGCGCTGATCCTTGCGGAGATGAAACGAGACCTGTTCCCCACCGTCCGGTTGGACGAGCAGTAAGTTCCTCTTCGATGGTCAGTACTGTCCACTGATAAAATCACCTTCTAGGGACTTGGGTATCTAACGTTCAAGGAGCAGCTAGTGTACTCGCAGTCGCTATTGAACTAGCATGCACCACCCTCTAAATGTATAAGTCAGTACGCTGTTGACGAATGCGAATTGCAGCCACAGAGTAGTTGAATCATGGTCACAAAAACAGACGCGCGCTCGTCTGCCCCTTGATCTCAACGCCCACCGACCTTCCCCGCGACATTCCCACGACGCGGTTGGGTCAGGGCCTATATATGCCATTCACTCCGCGCGAGCACGACGACGAACACCTACGAGTGATAGGATGCATGTTACTCTCCCTTCGTCGCACTTTCTCGGGTCCCGCGTTGTCCCCAGGCTGCATTACGGCCCTAACCTACTCGTTTGGTCTTCGCTCGAGCCACTACAACGCCCCGTGGGTCAGCGTGAGATGTGTTTCTTACAAATCCTCGCGGACGCTGTTCTTGAAGCCGCCCTCGCGCCCGCGGAACAGGAAGTCGATGTGAGTTGTGCTCGGCCCTACGCGTTCGCAAGGATTCAAACCCACTCGTCGACGTCGCAGGTCTAGACAGCCACATCGGTAGCGCTCGATCCATCCTCGTAAGTTAACCGCATCTCGTTTCGCTTGCGTGCTGCTCAGCACCCTGGTAGGTTGTTCGTGACGCTGCAGACGGCGCGCTCAGTCCAGACCTCTGGGTCAGAACTGTGCGCAAGCGCTAGCGCGGCCGCGTGCGTAACGAGCACCCGCGCTCTAGTTCACTGCGTTCCGGGCGCCTAATCGACTGCCTCGTGATTCCCGAGGTTTCTGTTCCCTACCGAGAAGAGAAGTCCGTCGCCATAATTGGCATCAGGTTCGCGCGCTGACGCACTGCTCAGAGAAGTGTGAGACGTCGAGCGCGGCATAATATGGTGATGGTGTACCGAGTGGATGGCCCCGCGCACTCTTGAAACCCAGCGCGCGCACTTGAAAGTCGCCCCGCGCACTTGAGGATTTCTATTGATGAACCCGGGGCCTCGAAGGAACCCAGACTAAATCTGTATAGTCTATACACGAGCCCGATTCCTTGACGTTGGGACACAGGGTCTGACATTGACACTGACGCTACTTCTACAGTAGTTGCGGCTATGCTCCCAAGGTCACATCCGCCCCGCAGACTCCATCGCACACGGGAAAGCTTCCTCCCATTCAAACCTGTGCGGAGCGCGAACACCATTGCGCAATAACTCACATCTGAGCGCAGTACTTAGACCCCGCACGCGATCAACTGAAGGCACTGTGCAGGCGTCCGCCGCGGTGAAGGCTAGGGGCGCTCTGATACGCTCATAACAGTTGAGATCTGATCGTTATGCTCTTGGGTCGGGGATCGCAGCGCAGTGGAATGAGGAAGACGTTGGAAGACGATATCGATGGGTCTGAAGTCTAAGGGAGGTCACAGCGTCGAATGTTAGTGAAAGCTGTCAACGCAGCCACTGACCGCGACAACCACAGCCACTGGCGTAGGTGAAGCTCGTCGATGTTCAGGGCTGCTAGAAACCTCCGTTGAAACCCCAGGGTTCACCGAGAAACGGGGTTCTTCAATAGAATTATCGCGCACTTGAAACTTGAAGAGCGCGGTCACTTTCAGCGCGCTCTTGAAAATGGCATCACGCTCTTGAAACTTTCCGCGCGCGCTCTTGAAACTTTCCGCGCGCTCTTGAAAGTCTGCGCGCGCTCTTGGAACTTCTTGCTCTCTTCATACCTCACATCAATGGCTCTACGCTCTTCAAACTGCCCTGCTGATAAGGGACCGAGACGGCTCCAAAAAGGTACCTTGCCGAGCCTCGGGACTGCGGGCGCAGAAAACCTCCGCCGAGGCCGTCGAGGCAAAAGGGTAAGTAACTTATTAGTCGGCCGGAAGAGCGAGAACGAAGAATGCCCAGACAAAACCGACCAAACCGGCCAAACCGACCAACCGGTCATGCAAGCGCTTCGGATCACGCCACCGAACCATCGATCGAGGCGCATCGAGCGTCCGACACAAAGAACGTCTGACAGACTTTGCGCTTGTTTGTGCCGGACTCTCTTCCCGTCGTCATCGTGTGCTCCTCGTCGTCGTCGCCGCCGCCGGGGACACCATCATCCCCGGCTCCAACACCTGTACCCTATCCGCTCTCTTGTATATTAGTAAAATCCCCCGGCCCATTCATATATAAATTCTTGCATCCCGGTTCATGATCACGCTCAAGGAAATTTACGGAAGAACTAAGTAGATTGGAAGACGAAGAAGGACGTAGCACAGGGGTACAGCCCTTTGCAAAACAAACTGGAATCACAGAAAATCCGAAGAGTCGGATGCAACGATCCGTGATGCCGCCGCTCGCAAACAATGGCCGAAATAGAGGGTCTAGGGACATTTCTGTACTGAGAGAGGCCGATAATATCAAGCAGATGCGCTGTATAATGTAGCTCCTGCACTCAGATTGTATCTAAGGGGGTTTTAGAATATCCTGCAAGGGTACCGGTTTACACCGGTCCATCCGCTATGTCCGTCATTCCGCTCTCGGACACCTCAGGATCAAAAGCCTCACGGAGAAGAGTTCATCGTCTCCGAAATGCAGCTTAGAGCTCCAATGTAGATGTGTGACACAGTTTGAAGCAGCGGTACAGGACAACAGGTCCGTTTATTGGTTCGGCGGCAGCACCGGATCATCGGCTAGGGTTGCATCCGACTCTTCGGATTTTCTGTGATTCCAGTTTGTTTTGCAAAGGGCTGTAAAATACACCTGATCCTCACCGTATTCCGGTGCCAAGTATGGGAAAGCACAGCCCGTGCGTTCCGTAACATGGCAATCGAAAAGAATTATCCCCACCACCA
>KV426040.1:96929-111501 GCA_001632375.1 Exidia glandulosa HHB12029 | reverse complement strand
TCAAAGTCCCCGCGTCGGCGCAAGGCTGACGGATCCGTCGACGCTTATTACCCGGCAGTCGACGAGTCCACATGGCCGGAATCGACGCTCTGGAAAGGCCGCAGAGTGCGTACAAGCCTGGTCATTTGTGCAGCGCTGACGCGGTGTGGTAGATTAAGAAAACAGATATTAAGAAACTTTACAGACTCGACGACGCTGACTTGCAGGGTCTGGAGTTTAAAACAGACGAGTACGTCCCGCGCACGCGCTTCTCGTCCGTCCGCGGAGCGCCCGTTGATCCTCTTCGGTGGCAGTCGATTCGTCGAAACAGGCAAAGGTAGAAGGAAGCAAAGCCGCGTCGTGGAGACGTTCCGGTATAAAGAACGCGAGGTCGAACTCGTTGCGTGGCGGAAACACGGAGGACCTGAGGCGTTCAAGTTATTGTGGGTCTATCTGATTTAATTCTCGCTGCGCAGAAAGAGTGCTGACGTCGACCTCAAAGTCTGGACGGGTTGAAGGAGCGCTGGGAGAAGGCACAGGAGAAGAAGTTGCCGCTTGAGCGGAAACCGTTCCCTGCACCGGTATCGTACAACTAGGCGATCGACTTCCGTCTTTATAGTATGTTGTCGGTCAATCTGACGATTGAAGCCCACTCCAATTGTAAATGTATGATTATGCCGACTATCCAGGATTCACGATGATTAGAAGTGCTTACGACAAGGTTGGACTCCGTGGTCCGACTGTCCGAGTCCACATTGGGCGCAGTGCTGATTCGACGTCTCAGTAGTCAATCGATACCTCGGGAAATTCAGGTTCTGCTTTCTATCAGCCGCCGTCTAAAACGCCTTGGATGTGTATGAATTGCTCGCCGTCGATATTTGTTGCCGTGTATTTATCTCTCGTTGTCATACCGCGACCAGATGGATATTCGAGCCGTCTTGTGCTCGCCCTTACCGCACATCATCAGTAGAGCTACCAAAGATTCCGCTCGAGACCCCATCTTCTACGGCGGCGCATCCACACCGTGCTTGCGACGCGACGACGCTTTCTTCCGTCACATCGCGGGCTTGCTTCAGCGTCGTCTGTCTACCGTTGAACCTGGTTCATGCCCGCCTGCTCCACTTGAACACCAGCTACGGCCCATCGTTTCTGTCACAGATACGCGGATGAACTTCTTTTCAGCTGTACTGGAGCCTGTGGCGTTTGCTCTGAACAAGTTCACGGGACGGGACTGGTCATTTGAGGCGGGCCAGGGCCAGACGGACGACGATGTCGTGTGCGATGGCGACCGCGTTGAATTGTTTCGCTGGTCACACAGTAAGTGATCAGGTTACACAGTGCGGGAACTGGATCTGACTGTGTCCGCCAGCTACGCACTTCACGATCGCGAATGGGAAGAGATTAATGCATATATCAATGGCAAAGACTCTCAACTTCCGCAAGATGATGCAAGAGAACGGGCTATTTCCCTCCTCGGTCACGTTAGTTGACAATCATTTCCTGGCCTCATGCTGGAATAATGCTTGCAGGTCTGGACAGCGTCGGAGCGTACAGGCCGATCGTGCGCGTTCGCGCTTTCAAGCTATCTAGGCACCATGTTCTTCTACCGCGCCGCTGGCAGCGACGTACTGCGCTGTAGCCGTATGCACCGTTATACCGAGAGCGGCAAACACGCCGTGCGGTTCATGCTCGTCGCTACACTTCTCGCCGCGGCGAGCGATTTGCGACAAGAGACGAAAGCACCAACTTCCTTCAGGTGCGTAATGGTGTCCATGGGTCTGAACATCTTGGATGACTCCCTGCCGCAGACAAATATCGCCCGAGTCCGAAAGTCTTGGGGGTCTGGACGGACGTCCCACGAAACGGGCTAAAGTATCTTCCATCGACAACAAGGTACTCCTTTCGTTTATCCGCAGGATCGAGCTGACGTATCCCGGACCCAGGCGACACTGAGCGAAATGTTCAGCAAGGTCACTCGCTTCAGCTACTTGCTTGTCCAGGCTCATCATTCTGTGCAGAAACATATCCTGACCATGCGTTCTGACCTGACATCCCTACCAATGCCGCTGGCGGCTTTCTCGCGCGCCGCGGATGACGGTGCCACTCCTGATCACCCAGAGAAAATTGTGGTGCCTCCTGATACCGAGGCTGACATCGTCATCCGCGAGGTTATGCAATATACTCGCATCGGCTTCGTTGCGCGCGGGGATGCCCGTGGAGGTTGTGTCTTCATCAAGTTTTGCGAGTCGGCGGAGAAGTGGACGGACCTTGTGGATGAAGTGCGCACGTACGTTTCTTTCGAGCGAGCGGGTTTTGCGGACTTCATCCCCCCGATGTATGGCATGTGGTACGACGACGCGTATGCATTCCTTGTGGTTGGAGACGCAGGATATGCACTGGAAGAGTGGAAGGACCTGAACGAGATTCAATGGTGCGTGGCTTCCACACGGAGAGAAGACTTCGTTTCCTGATTTGTTCGATGACAGGGATCTGTTCACGAGGCGCCTGCACGCGCTGCACAAGTCTGGGTTTCACCACGGGGATCTTGAACCGCGCAACGTGTGCGTAGACCTGGATGGATGTGTGCGCCTCATTGATCTCGGGAGCTCGGAGGAGTGCTTCTGTCGTAAACACTGGCGTACGGAATGCTCTGAGATGGTGGCTTTACGCGACGACTCACAGCGCGAAATATGCTTCGAAACGTCTATAATACGCCTCGAAAGATCTTGATCACTGCTTCTCAGGTTCACGTTTTCGTCGCCAAAGTATAGACAGAGCCAGTCCTTACTTGATTCAAAAATATCTTGTGTTCTCGAAAGGGACAACCGGAAACTGGCCAAGGGCGGTTCGACTGAACATTGCGTACTACGAATGTCAAGACTGTTCGTCGTGTGTTCCCTATTGACCAATAGATCTGACATGCCACACTTTAAAGCTGCTGCTGCTGCCAATCACTGCGTCTTGAAGTGCGTCGGACAGCGTGCGGCGGCCACAAGGACCAGAATTATTATTGGCAACAAGCTGGAGAGCGCGTGCGCTGGCGGTTGGTGCCCAGGACAGGGAGTGACCACCGAGGCCCGGGCCGGATCCGGAGTGCCTACAGTATTCTCCATTTGATGCCGCGAAGCGTGCCATATGCTTCTCGGCGCGCCACCCCCTATTTCTCCGCTCCGTGCATATGGCGACGCGGTCAAAATCCATATGGAAGCTCTGCGACATGCGCACTGTACTGACGGGGCACACATGGGGCAATGAGTCATCACCCAGCGTAAGAGCTGCCGCGGTTGAACGGTTTAAAGGTCCGACGCACTGCCCTCTTGACCTCGTACCATCATATGCCGGCTCTGATTAACCCCAAGAAACTCACTCAAACTACTCTTCGCCTCGCCCCGTCTGGACTACAACTGCAGGACGGGACCCATTGGGTCCCGTCCAGCAGAATCTCGGACACAGTGCGTTTCCCCGCGGCCCCGCCCTGGCCTGCCGTGCTCTACTTTATAGTCGACACTAATATACTTCTGGGCCCTAGATCACTACACAGGCTGCAATGGATAACTACTATCTTAATAGGCGCCAGCTCTCCGGCATAAGCTTTCAAACAGTCACGTTCGTACATACCCACATGCTTTGTAGTCTGACGCGCTGACGACGCTTTCCAATTGACACAGCACGGCCAGCGGCCACAACGCTCATATCTATTGGGAGCAAGATGTTGAGCGCGCAGCTTGGCGCGTCTACGGCGGGCCCGATGGCCTCAAGCAGATGTGTGTATCATGCCCAGTGCTCTTGCTGTGTTAACCATTCTCAGGCTGACCACCGCGCCCCTCCGTACGCAGGCTCAGGAGGAAGAAGGCCAAACATGACTCGGCACAATCGTCCAAACAGCCTAGTGAGCACAAGCCGGTACCCGCCCCAGAATGGTTCTTATTACCCTGGGAGCGCTGGGTGCGCACCGAGGACCTGTTCGCACTTCGGCAGCAGGTCCCAGAGGCATCGTCGTGGCTCTGGGAGGCAGTAAACGTGTGTCTCGACTCCGAAGAGAGCGCACGTCGTGCGCGCGTTAGCGAGCTGTTCGTACTCGCCCCATGGACGGCGCGCAAGGGTATCGTGCGCGACGCTGTGCAGGGGTACATACCTCGTTACCCCGCACGGCTGCCTCCTCTCCCCCGTCCTGCTTCTCGGTCCGTTGCTGCCCTTCGCCAAGTCCTGGGCGCCGCACCGTCGGCGCACAACGACGTCGACGACGGCATCGAGACAATTACCAATGAAGCCGGCGATGTCATCGCCTATTGCTGGGACGAAGCATATCTCGACCGCCTCTTCGCTATGCTTGTAGCCGTCATCCAGGCTCACGGCACCGGTGCAGAGGGGTGGGAGAGCATACGCTGGGAAGTCTACGACAAGGTCTGCCATATTCATTCCGCCCTATACGTATCGTCGCTGACCCCCACTTCTCTGTAGTATACCGAATGTATCACGGGATTGCGCTACGTCGAGGGTGTAAGCGGGCCCTGGGTGGACGACGCACGCCAATGGCTCGTGGGGAACCTGCCAAAGGGGCGCAAGTACCCGTCGACCTGGTACGACCGCACGTTGAAGCCATTGTGCGACACCTACGATTCTCTCGTACCTCACACCGATGCCTATGGTTGCCTCATTGTCGAGTGAAGTGAATGTTCCGTCGTGCTGTGATTGTATACCGCTCCAAGTTCTTGATTACGCACCATTTGTTTCCTTCTGGCACATCTGTGTCTTGACTCTTCTAGTCCTCCTTCAGTACAACTTCTTTAATGTATGGCAACGGACCACTCATACAGATGTCCAAGTACAGTCAGTCAGCGTCCGAGTTTGTAGTTTCCACTTTCTATCAAGTTTGCCGTCTCGGAGCAGCAGGACAAGAAAGCAAGTGATCGATTACATGCGGCGAGAAGAACAGACACTGACAGTCCGCGCAGTGTTCGTAGCAGGAAAGCAGCACAACAGCAACGCAGAAGCAAGAAAGATCGTGACTAGTACATATGGGTAATAAGATATGTGCGTCGGTATACAGTATATCCAAAATGAGATATGAAAATAAGACCGGCTCACGCGAAACCGGAGAAAGGTTTCGTCTAATCATGTGGGTCCACGCAGCCACAGTCGTCCGTCAGAGGTAACAGCGCACGGTACTCCTCAGAGAGGGGCGGACTCAGCGAGAGGCACCTGCGCCATAAAGGCGGGACGTCCGCGCGATGCGTCGTTCGACCGACAAGCCACATCCGCGCGTCGTCGACCCACTGTGGGCCGTTCGCCGAGGCGGAAGTTCGGAGGCTCTGTGTGCATTCGACGAACTGTATAGTTGTGCATAAGCACAACGAGAATACGTCGGGTGTCGCAAGAAGAGGGTTGGAGACGGACCTTGTCGTAGACCTCCCACCGGATCGTCTCCCAGCCAGCCAGCCCCGAACCCGGGCCGGTCGTATCCAAGATAGGGTGTTGTTTACAATGCCAAGCGAGTTCCAAACGGCTTATAAACCGCTTATCGGAAACGGCCGGTGTTTACAAACACGTTTGTAAACACGGCGATAGGGGTTTATCGCCGCGGTCGGAGAGGCCGGCGGAACGGCCGGCGACCAACTAATGGAGGATACTGAACACCCAGGTAGGGTGCCCATAGTCTCACACATGCTCTCATGACTACAGCCGCAAACGGGCCTTCATGCAATTGCCCTCCGATGCTCCCGGGCGTACGCGATGTGGCCGACAACACCCAAAGTCAGGCAAGGGTTACTATACTGCATGTAGATAGCTCAGATATCCGTGGGCTAGACTCTCAGAGGTGTTGTCATACATGCTGGGTGGAGTATGGCGGGCAAGATGCAAATTGTACGCAGGGAAGCGGCTCCTTATGTATGTCATCCCCCGTTTGCAAACAGATAGGACGGCCATATCGGCTGTTTGAAACACGTTTTAAACGGCTCGTTTATAAACCTGTATGTAAACGACCCATGTAAACAACACCCTAATCCAAGACATCGATTAGAGCACGTAGGATATACTCTAAGTACGCTCCCGACCACGCGAAGCCCACTTCGCCGTCGGCGCAGTGATAACGGATGATTCTGCCAGCTTTAAACTGGCGACGATCATCGTAGCGCGGGGCCAGCTCGAGAATGCGTCTGAGCGCGTCGAGCGCTTCTGACTCCGGCGGCACGTCCTCGGGTCGCGTAGGGTAATGCAAGTCCAGCACAGCGGCGTCAAGCAGGTCCTCGCGCCATCTGAGTGCTTTACGGCCGCGCCGCCATGCGTTGTACGATAGATATTGTGCGTCCACGTATTTGTTGATAGGCACCCACAGCCAGTCCGGTAGTTGCAGACGTGCAGTATGAAGGCCTTCGGTCTCCTCCCAACGGTCTTCGTCGGACGGCGTGTCGATAGTGAACCAAGACGGCGCATCGAACTTGAGCCGCTTCCAAGGGTTTTTGCTCATTTGTGATCTCTTGTACCACTGGTAGTCGCGTTTAAGCCTGGACACAAAGCCTGAGTACTGCACGATGGCATTGGAACGGACTGACCGCTTGAGCAATCCGTCAGGACCGTGATGGACCTCCCATGCGACGCGCTCGACGTCCTGTTCTTGATAGCGGTACACGGGTCGCTCTACTGCAGGTTCCTCGTCGGTATCCGTCCACCTTGACCCTCCAGTCAGCGCAACAGCAGCAGACGCACGGCATTAAAGTGACGAACGTGTCCTGACCAAACGGGATATCCTTTAAATCCTTGTCCTTGAGTCTATACTGCGCTAAAGACTGACGTTTCGACAACTAGAACTGAGTTAGAGGATATGTTCAAGGTGTAGCCGCCAAAGCACGCACGACATTGCCTCGTCTACTACGAGGCTCCCACTCAGATTCATCCTGTTCTTCAGCCCGGTTGATATTACCGGAGTCGAGCTTAGACTGCTTCAACTTGACGGCAGCGCTACGCCGAGCCCGAGGCATCTCGGCGCATGGCAAGAGGGAGAGAGAGGAGGGCTGAGTTCGAAGCGTGTCAGTTTGATACCGCGAACCATCCTCACGCCGAGCCCGGGCCGATGCCCGAAGTTTGTGCACGGCCTCAACATCCGATGGCGCCGATACCATCTCTCTCTCTCCTCCCAGCGACGACCCATGTTCCGTCTGCCAACCGCTGTTGTGTTCCTGGCTGGGGACAACCCTATGAACCTGACGCACATCACACGCCTGGAACCTCCACGATTGGATTACATGCGCGGGCGTGAGTACATTACTTCGAGAAAACTCACTTCGCCCCCGTTGACTCATGATATTACATTGCAGAATGGGTCCTGGCCGCTGACTGTTCCTGTTTCACCGGGCATTGAGTTCGTATCTGCCGGCGAGTTGTACGTTCTTCACTGCGCATGCACCTTCGCCACCCGCCCGCGCTCCACCCTTTCCTCCCTACCACCACCGAGCCTCCGCACTACAGCTATGCCCAAGGATTTTCGGCCCAAGTCAAGGGCATCTGCGGCGACGTACAGGCCCCAGAAGACTCCAGCGAACGCGGCGGACGCGCACCAGGTGGACAAGTCGTCGATATTGCCCGGGACCACCGTACGTACAGGACTGCACACGCAAGCTGACGAAGATGCTTGCTGCAGATAACCAAGACCAACGCCATGAAGCAGTATAGGCTGACGAAGAAGGAAATGGAAAGCTTGACATGTACGAAGCAAACGTCGCGGTACGGCGCCTCGTCTGTATCGTATCCGGAGTGGAAACTAATGCGCCCTTTCAGAAGGTACTTGCCAGGTCAAGGTAATCCGGATATGCACCTCTATCAGGAGCGGGACGTGGAGCGCCGTGCGCGCGAAAAGCACGGCGGGCCATCGGGTCTCAAGTCGAAGTACGTTCCAACCTTGTTTTCCGTCTCGTCAATAATCTGACACGCACGTAGATTGGACGAGCTATACGACCTTCACGTCGCGAAACAAGCCCAGAAATCCGCCGACAAGCGTACGACGTTCACCGCGCCGCAGTGGTACTCGCGCGAGTCGGCATCCAACCCGAGTAGCAGCACTAGCATCCTACCGGTTCCCATGGACATCTGGGCTATGACGCCCGCCCTCCAAGAGCTCAAAAAGCGATTCCCGGAATGGCTCTGGACGGCCGTCAACAAGCATCTCGACCACGAGGAGAACAAACATCCTGACGGGTCGGGTTACTTCTTGAGTCCTCCTCGCTCGAAGGCTGTGAAAGCGGCGCTCAAGGAACTCAAGTACCCCGATCGACCGACGGAGTTGGAGCGTCTCCCGTCGTCGCCGAGTTTCAACGCGCTTCGTGAAGTGCTCCATCGCGGTCGCAGGGATGTGGTGCGCGAGTATGAGAATCAGGAAGGAGACAAGTCCTTCAGCTGGCAACTGTCGTTCGTACGCGACTTGTTCCCTGCGCTCGAGGCTGTCGTACGCGAGCATGGGACGGACAAACACGGCTGGGAGACTATACGTTGGGAAGTATACGACGCGGTAAGTCTCCATTTCTTCTCCGATCTCCTCATCCGTCGATATATTGACGCAATGAATAGTTTGCAGATGCAGCGATGAGCGTCGAGTACACGGAAGACATAGGGTGGGCAGATCACGCCGTACGGTGGCTCGTAGGGCAGACGAGCGGGAGTACGAAGCAGCGGCTGCGGGCTATGTGGGGGGATGATCGGCTGGCGGTACACTTATCAAAGGCGTACGATGCGATGTTGCCGCGCACTGACGAGTATGGGCGCATCGAGCCCTGATACCGTTGCATGAGTCGGCGTAATAGAGTAACCCTCTGCTACCCCCTGACGTCGGCATCGTCTGTTTACCTGTGCCCTGTTTCCCTCGCCTTTCCCTTTCCCTCCATCGCCCTACCTGTACGTTACAAATGCCGGACTGGTTGTTTCTTGCCACAGGATCTTATCCAAAAATATGGACCCGCGAAAATGGCGCAACAGATGCGCCGAACCATCGGTTGCAGAACCTCGGGACCGGTTGATTGGCCGCCGCCCTCCCTTGGCTCTTGCTTTCACCTCGCCCTCAACCAAAATGAGCGACACCGAACCTATATTACATGAAGCGACATCGAGCCGATATATGCATGACCCCGAACCAGAACCAGAATCCGACTCTGACGACGGGGCTGGCGCGAAATTGCTTCCCGACGCGTCTGCACGAACACGAGGTCGCGAGCGGTCACAGGCGTCGGTTCATCACGCTCCCCACGAGGAGGAATCAAACTGGAAGGTCGTTAGAGATATAGTCTTAGAGGTGCGCAGCCTAAGGGTGCGCTCACACGACCATTCATGGACGACTGCAGACCGCCCCGACTCTCGTGCTGACCACGGTGGGCCTGGTTTTTACAGGCGAACTTCTCGAACGTGTTTCTGTGCGTGCACTAAGCGACTAGACTTGGTCTGGTCTCTGACAGCGGGTGGCAGGAATGGCATGTCTTCAAGCGCGTCGACGATCTAATAATTCTGGTCCCTATGATTAACAACCTTAAGGGAAACCTAGAAATGAATCTTTCCGCGCGTCTTGCAACTGCTGTACGATCACGATGCTCATCTGTCTCTGAAATCTGTTGATTTGCTCGCAGGCTAACATCGGCGAGCTCGATAACCGCCGCGTCCGCACGGGTATGGTCTTCGGCAACCTGTGTCTGCTGCAAGTCCAGGCGCTCGTCGTCTCTGCCCTCGCGGCCGCTCTGTCTTTTGCCCTTGGCGCGATACTAGGAACACCCGCTGCGCCGGAGAGCACGCAGGAGCTGTTCAGACGCGTCCCGCGACCCGGCGCGCCGAGCAATAACCGCGGAGAGACAGGCCTGCAGGAGTTCGTTTTCGTTCTCGTCACGTCGCAAGTCGCAGCTGGCGTCAGCGGTCTCGTCCTCGGCGCGTTCATGGCCTCACTCATCATCGTGTGCCGCCGCTTCGCCGTCGACCCGGACAACATTGCGACACCCATTGCGGCGTGCCTCGGTGACCTTCTGACGTTGCTTCTCCTTGCGCTCGTTGGCACCGCTCTTCTAGGGGCGCTCACAACCTTTGCGCCTATCCTGCTGGCCGCAGTATTGATCGCTGTGCTCATCGGGGCAGTGGTCCTCACCTTACGGAACCCATACGTCCGCCCTCTCCTGAGCTCCGGCTGGGGTCCGCTTATCGGCGCGATGGTCATCTCGAGCGGCGCGGGGATGGTGCTGGACCACTACGTTGAGCGGTACGAGGGCTTCGGCGTGCTCGCCATAGTCACCGGCGGTCTGCCGGGCTCGGTCGGCTCTGTGTTCGTGTCGCGCCTCTCGACGGCCCTGCACGCCCACGGGGAACCTGGCGCAGCGCTGGGTCCGCACACGCTGAAAAGTGCGCGCCCGAGGCTGGTCGCGCTTGCGTTGTTCGGCATCACGCTGCCGGTCACGGTCGGCTTCATCGGCTTCCTGCAACTCGCGGGCTGGACGCGCCTGCCATTCACATTTCTTGCCCTGTTCGTGCTGTTCTTCAGCATTGCCGTGGCAGCGTCGCTCGCGCTCGGTCAGGCGCTCACGCTATTATTATGGAAGCGCGGACTCGACCCCGACACGTACGCGCTGCCGATACAAAGCTCGCTCGTCGACCTCTTCTCGCAGGTCCTCCTCGTCGCCTGCTACCTTCTTGCCAACGCCCTCGGCGCCGATGTCATGTCGCACCGCAAAAGATAGCTCGGTGTCCCGGTCTGCACGCTCTGATTTTACTGCTTTTCGGCTTTCGGTGCTATCAATACAGGATGTATCTTTATAGTCATGCCCGCGGCCACCTATAGACTTTTGGCGCCTCCAGCGCCTGTACGCGACATCTACCCTGTCGGCGTTTGGACGCAGAGTAGGGGGCCCACGATGTGAGATGGCGAGGACCGCTCGATGCGGCACTGGCCCCCTCCCACCTATACGCACCCCACGCCACGTCCTGCTAGTGCTGCGTCCTAAATTCGGGTATGTGCTGCTTATATACCAGGCAAGCAGAACGGCACGAGGTCGTAATGCACAACGTTTGCATTCTTCTCCCTTTCAGCGCATTCATATCACACTTTCCTTCACCTCGCGCAATGCTCGCCTTGGTGCTTGCGTGCACTAAGGTACAATTATCTCTTCTCAACCTTGTGTTCAGCTAATGCGAGGCGTTGAACGAAACCTAAATTCAATATTGCACGCGTTCATCACGTTACAAGATGATTGGCGGATATTACCAAACAGGGGTGCCTTGTCGTGCGACCGGCCTTTCTAACTGCGGAGACCGATCCGGTCCTCCTGGAGCGCTCGTCTTTCGCTCACCACGAGGCCGTTTTGCGCCTGGACTCGACTGGACGGTGTCTCTGACGGATCCCGCACGATCTCCCTGGTGAGACCGGATTATCGTTGAGGGGGACTGCCTTAGCGGAGGCCAATCTATTTCGACACGGTCCGGGTGGTTACGCGCACAGCACAAAAGCGCGGCGCTGCATTTGGCGCTTTCCTGCTTTCCCCGCACCTCGCCGTCAGTGTGTCTATCCTTGTGCTTGTAATCGTTCGCTTTCGCTTTCGTCTTGTGCTGTAATGCCCGACATCGACCAGCCTCACCACACGCTCGTCGCCGGCCATGATGACGCGATGGCTGCGCTCGACGTCCTCGCCCGCTCGCCGTTTCTGCTTCTGGACTTGGAGGGCCACCGTCTAGGCTGCTCGGGCGGCGCGATGTCCATTGTGTCTGTAGGCTCGCGCACCGGGGAGATCTACCTATTCGACGCCATCGCTCTCCCGCCGCCCACCGTTCGCATTGTGCTCGAGTTCGTCTCGGACGCACAAAGGATCAAGTATATGTGGGACGCCCGCAAGGACTACTCTGAGATCCTGCACGGATACGGCATCCGTCTGCGCAACATCGTCGACCTCCAGATCGCAGACGTGCTTGTGCGTGCACGCACGACGACTGGACTAGACGGCGCACGCTGGACGCGCAAGTTTGAAGAGGAGCAGCCGGGCGTGCACTCGCTGCTCAGCCTGAAAGCTGTCCTCAACTTCTACGGCGTGCACACCTGGAACACCAGTAAGCAAAGCCGACCGCGCGCGCGTCACGGACACTGACTTACTGTATGGCACAACAGACTCTTGGCCGCGCCAACGTCACGAGGAATGGATGACGCGCCCGCTTCCGGAGAGCATGCTCGCGTACGCGGCGCGCGACATCATCATCCTTGGCTGCACGCGCGAACACTTTGCGCGCGAGGGCCATCTGGGCGACATGTACACGCTCACGCTGCAAAGCACGCGCTACGCGAGCCTGCACAAGCGTGCGCGACCGGACGCGGACGATGCGTTCCAGGGCTCGAGCCTGCTCCCGCTCGAGATCCTGTACGAGCCGCCCGCGCATCTGCCACGCCTCGAGTGCGCGGGCTGTCACCGGATGCTGACCGGCCTGAGCTTCGCGCAGGAGGAGTGCGAGAGCGTAGTGATGTGTCGTGTATGCTGCATCGTGCGGCGCTGCCGAAAGGGCAACACCGCGTGGATGACGCTCTGGGAGACCGCGCTGCGTCGCCAGCAGCGCAAGGCGCGGCGCAAAGGCTCACCGACGCAATCCTTCGACGCGTCGTTCTTCCAGCCGCAATTATCCGTATCCGTACCGCTGCCACTGGTGCAGCAGGTCATCTATCAGGCGCAGGCCTACATCCAAGTCCTGCACGAACGTGGGGCGGCGCAACAATATTGGGAGCGCGAGGCGTGGCGTTCCTATGTACGCAGCGCCGTGTGTGGAGTGTAGCATCTTGCTGTCGTTTTATCTGTCTCTATGGTCACGTGCTCTATCTTACTGTACTATCTATACGTAGATTAGCAAGGAATGTACGAACTTCTTGTCGTCCAGAAAATTCTGACCGTAGCACAGGGGCAGTTCCTCTCGTTTCAACGACTTTTCACGCGCCAACGTCGAAGATAGAGAGCAAGAGCCGCATTGCTGGACCAAAAACGCGTTATGGTGAGTAGAGGAAGAAAGAGGAAGAAAAGTCGCGTTCGCTTTCTTCCGAACCCGCGTCTGCTTCTTGTCCTCGGACTCTGACCTGTCGAACGTCAGGCTGCAATTGACCAACATGCACGACTTGGCTCCTCAACCTGTGGATCTGGTTACTCTCTCTCAGCAGGCGCAACGTCCCTCCAGGTCGCAAGCAAGCAAGCCAGACTAGGACGATGACGCTGACCTCGTGAACATGTCAGCGCTGTCATGCCTGTCCTAGTCGTCCAAAGTGTCAAGTGCACAGGCTCATGTATTTCCCTGGACCATGACAACTCCAGGGATACCCATGTGCTTACTCAAACGTCGGCGGTCGTCTAGCGGTCCATTACACGCTCATCTAAACGGCACATGGAGGACCCTAGCCTGCATATGCTGTCATTGGACACTCCCAGGCTCCTCTAGTTCATCTCGATGCCTGCACAGGACGCGCAATGCCGACTGAACAAACGCATCCCGCGCTCCCTTCCCGGCAAGCGCAGCCACAAAGCGCCCAACACACGTTGTCCAACCAGCGCGATGGGTCACTGCGGCAGCAGACGTGACTGGTGCGTTCGGAATCCGGCATTCTTTCGTCGCGGCTGTCCCGACTTGTGTCCGGGATACCGCAAACCGGGGGCGCATTACGCGTGGGTGGATGTTATAAGAGCCAAGCAGTAACTGCTCCGCGCCTCCGGTTGTGTGCCTGAACGCTCGTATCCTTGCAAGATGAGCAGAGGAGCCCCCGCACCGCCCAAGCCTCTCGTTCTCGAGCTCACTACGACTTCTGTTCGGAATGTCGTGTTCTCCACACCTGGAGACTCCATCTGTACGTTCTCTCTCGTTGCGGATTTGCGGGTCTAACGATTGAGGTACGCGGCGCAGATTACGAGATTGCAAGCTGGAAGTGGACGCCGAACAAGACACTCATCAAGAAGCTCGACTTTGCGAGCGGCGAGCTGAAGGTTATTTGCGAAATCGAGCGCAAGAAGGGCCAGGAGCCACGAATGCGGTGGATCAGCGATACGGCTAGCGAGGAGGAGCAAGAGCCCTTCACGCCGGCCTCCGAGTTCGTCTCGACAGACAGCCCCTTCTCCTTGTACGTTGCGGTTCCTTTCTGGCAAGGAAATACTGCTTACCGCGTCTGTTGTAGGCAAGGAAAGTTCCGTGCTGCCAATGGGAAGGCGTACAAGTGGGTCGTGAAGTCTGGCCATTTGGAGGTGCGTGTGCAACGGTTCTTACCAAGCTGTATACTGCAGCTCATTTCGCTGCAGTTGTTCGACTACGACGCGGACCCGAAGCAGGGAAAGCCGCTCATCACCTACCGCAAGCACAGACGATACTTTGGCTGCGGTCTTATGTCGCGTCGCCCCGCGCTCATCGTGCAGCAAGAGATCAAGGAGTCTCTTGACACGATAATCGGTACGTTTCTTTCACTTGATCACGTTCGTCCGTCTCTCATCTACTTGCAGTGAGCTTCCTTCTCATGGAGCGCCTGCGGCGCGACCGCTTGATCAGACTGCCGAAGCTCAAGTAGCTTGTATCCCGCCTGTGGAAGTTCTTGTCGGTTTTCTGTCCTGGAACATAGACGTTGTTC